>VZRI01007482.1:14435-39039 GCA_013397515.1 Upupa epops | reverse complement strand
CGGGCCCCTCCCCGCGCCTGGCCCGCGGGAGCGCGGTGCCACCTAGGGCCGAGTCGGGCTGGTGCAGCGCCTGCGGGACATGGGGCCGTGGGGACACGGGAACACGGGGAGAAGGGGACACACGGACGCCGGGACCCCCCGGGTCTGTCAGAGGGCAGCAGGTGCGGAGGGCCCCAGCCCAGCGGAAATTCTGGCCGCTCAGGTTGCAGATGGAGCTCCTCTAGCTCTTGGCATTGAAGGGAAACCAGTCTCCCCACACTCATCCAGTGACAGAACAAGGGGGATGGTTTCAACTGAAAGAAGGGAGATCTGAGGCAGAAATTCCTCCCTGTGAGGGTGCTGAGGCCCTGGAACAGGCTGCCCAGCGAGGATGTGGCTCCTCCATCCCTGGCAGTGCTCAAAGCCTGGTTGAATGGCACTCTGGGTAGCCTGTCTGGTGAGAGGTGTCGCTGCCCATGGGAGGGGATTGGAACTAGATGATTTCTAAGGTCTCTTCCAAGCTGAACCATTCTATTCTATAATTCTCTGAAACCAGAAGCAGACCAGTGATGATGAGGTTGCTGTGACTGGACATCAGTCTGGGCTCGGGCACCTTACTGTGCTGTGAGGCCTTTTGCAGTGGCAGGTTTCTCCTTACTCCCTCACCCACTATCACAAATCTGTCTCTGAATCTGGCCTCAGACTGGCTTCAGTTTGGGGAGGCTGGGTCCTGGTGCCGGCAGTGAGTCACACAAAGGTGATGTGGAGATGACAGATCCAAATCAACTCCACAGTGGGACACCACCAACACTGTGGGTCATACACTGATTACAAGTACAGCTGTTTCTCAATAAGAGAAAAGCAGAGCACAGAAGAAATTTTGCTGAATCAGAGACACGGGCAGATGTCTGTTTGCAATTTGCCACATTCCACAGCTGTGGAGGGAAAACCTGTTGGATCCTGGGGGCATACAGCCAAAGGGCAGTCTGAGAGGGATGAAGTGGATGCTAAAGGCTTGGGGAAGGGTGGCTGGAAAGCTGCTTGGCAGAAAGGGACCTAGGAATATTGGGGTCTGGAGAATAAGCCTTGTAGAGAGTGGACGAGATAGTTGAGGCTGAAAAGAGACTTTTTAACTGTCTATACCTACCTGAAAGGAGGGAGTACAGAGGTGGTGGTTGGTCTCTTCTCACAAGGAACAAGGGACAGGACAAGAGGAAATGGCCTCAAGCTCTCCCAGGGGAAGTTTAGGTTGGACTTTAGGAAAAACTTCTCCCTGGAAAGAGCCCTCTGGCCTTGGAACATGCTGCCTAGGGAGGGGGTTGAATTGCCATCCCAGGCTGTGTTTCACAGTTGTGGAGATCTGGAGCTCAGGGACAGGGTTTAGTGGTTGGTTGGAACAATTCATGGTTGGTGTCTTAAAGGTCTTTTCCTACCTAAATGCCATCACGGAGCTAGAGAAGCACTGGAGCAGCACTGGAAGGGGCTGCCCAGGGAAGTTGTGGAGTTGCCTTCTCTGAAGATGTTTAAAACCTGTCTGGACATGTTCCTGTGCCACTGGAACTAGATTATCCTGCTGTGGCAGAAGGACTGGACTGGATACTTTTAGGTCTCTTCCAATCCCTAACAGCCTGTGATTTTGTGAAGGAGGACAATGTTGTACCAAGGCTAAAGCTGAGGCTGCTGGCATACCCTGCCTAGTGTGGCTCTGATTCCAGGCATCTGTATTTTCTTAGCATTCATTCTACAGCAAAGCTCTTGGTCTCAACCCCATCTGATCCACCTGGCCCTCAAAATGCTTCTTCCTCTGTGATGCAGCCAACAGTGTTTGCTTCAGTCCCAGGTTAATGACATTTTGATCTGGAAAAGCAGAACATACTGCACATTTTCCAGTGCATATGCTTGGGTTAATGGATGCAACAGTGATACACCATGTGCCTTGACAGAGTTGTTTTCGCGCATGTTGTCTTCTCTCCCAGGTCTAATCATGCTGTTTGCAATTCACAGCAGGTGGGAAAAGCTTCAGTTTATACTTTTTCACTGCCCTGTCTCCCACTGGAAACTGTGTTCCTGCTCACTTAACATAAATCAAGTTCAGCTCTGTGATGCTGGCTGGTTGTCTGTGTGCCATGGGCAGAGGACAATGAGTAAACTACAAGGAGAAGGACCCTATTCCTTCTGGAGACAACAGGAATTGATTTCATGTATACTTTGACAGCCAGAATGAAAAAGAATCAAGAGTCCCTGCAGTTGGGTGTGGAGTGTTTGTCTTCCTTTTATTGAAAGAGTGGAAAGTAATAAACTTTAGAGGGGTGACTGAGAAAGAGAGATTTGTCTCTGCAGGGGGTCATACATACTCAAACATCTGTTATTCTGGTAGAGACTGGACCAGGGGGTCTGTATGATATTATAGATAAGAAATGAAAACTCTTTTTAAATGAAGCTTCCCAGGTTACACCTTGCTGTTTGCTCTCTCAAATCACTCTGAACTCAAGTATTTCTGTGGCACAATGAATTAGTTTCTCTTTCCCTATTAGCTGCTGGTATTGCTGACTGTTTTCTCTCCTTGAAAATTTTACTGGCTCATAGTCCTTGTGATGTCCAGGGAGTCCCTGCTATGACCTGTGCCACTCTGAGAATTTCCTTGCTCTTCTGTCAAGTACTGTCACTATTTGTTGGTGAGAATCCAGGATCTTTCAGCAAATGTCACTAGCCTGAGGGATAAAACATGTGAAAATCCACCTCCTGGGGTAATTCCATCAATTACCCATCAAATACCTTGCGTATGGTGAAACCAGCATTGTCAGATTGATTTCTCCTCCTGCATTCCTGGGATGTCTGGTTTAGATTACTGGATGTCTCCGATAAGTGCAGTTACAGTGTCACTCAGAAATAACAAGTTTGCTGGTAAAATCCACCACTGTGGTCCTGCAGAGCTGAACTCAGCAGGATTTAAGAGAAATCCCTTGATTATTTGTGCAAGAGGGGACCCTCTGTGAATCCTCATAGCCCTGTGGCTCACCACGAGGCACCTAGTGATGTAGGGGCTTTTGTACTTGTTACCTGGAAGAGAGTCAGAGAAGCCTTAGCAGGAGCAAAGTTAAGGAAGAAACTTTTGTTCACATGTAGTTCCCTGTCAGGGATGTCACAGGAGAAGATTTAGGGATAATTGAAAAATATCAGCCCCTTACCGGAGCTGTATAATGTTGTGTGAAGGATGGTGGTCATTGCACTGGCTCTACTGTCGTCTCTGTTTTGTTCACTGCCACATGGGAAGTCTCTTCTCTGGATGGCTCTTCCTCAGGAGTTAGCAGAGAAAAGCAGTTCTATGGGGATGTTCCAGCCTTGTCTGAGTTGTGTGGTGTTGGGGATAACCAGGCTGAGCTCCCCCATGGAAGGCAAACACGTCAGCTGCTGCTGCTCAGGTTAACTCTGGGGTGAAAGCTGAGTGTGGGTCTTGGTCTGTGTCTTCTCTGTAGATTTAGTTCCTTGTTGCAAATACTTCTGTAGTTCCTGGTTATGCCACAGATGTTTTATATTTACAAGCAAAAAGTTCCACAGGAAGCCTCAATGTACCACTGACCCACCTAAACACTCCATATCAGTCTGCAGTCTGTAATCTACACATAAACCTGCTCTACTAATAAAACTCCAGCCTACAGGGGACAGAGGATGATTGGTGCAATGTACAGCCTGTCAGCAAGCAAACTGAAGTGCCATCTTGGGGAAATCCTGAAGATAAACATCATCCCTTGCTTGCCTGTGGTATCTGTAGGATATTGCTTTTAAATCGCTTGTGGAAGAGCTGATGTTATCACTTCAGCTGAGTTACTTCTCCAAACTCTACATTACTAAGTGTTATTTTGCATTATTGGCCAGACAGAAGCATTTCCTCACAGCCCCCAGGCAGCACTGCTTCTGTAAGGACTCTCCAAGCTGGGGATGGTTACTGCACGTGGTCTTCAGGAGCTGGAAGGATGAGACAGTCAGGGAAAATTAGACTGTAATTCAGCATTTATTAGCAAAGGGTGAGGGGACCTGTCCAGGAGCCCTGCTTGCTCCTGGGGCTTTAACAAAGCCCTCCCAGGCCTGGAAGGAGTTCAGGCTCACCCTGGCTGCCCAGATCCCCAGCAGCTGTACCATGATGGGACCAAGGACAACAGCAGGGCAGGCCTCTGCCTCATGCAGAGCATATGAGCACAAGGAACACAGGGAACACCCTGCTTGGAGGCTGTAAACCAGTTCAGGCTTTCCCTGGTGAGAAGGCTGTGTCTGATCCCAGAGTAACCCCTTGGCTTGCTGTCAAGCACCTCTGACAGAGGTGCACAGCTGGGCACCCCCATCCACCACAGCTCCTGAGCCCTCCTTCAAAGTGGGACCTCTTGCCCACAAAGCACACAAACCTTTTTCAGCCAGTCTCCGTAGCTACAGAAGTGATTCTGAGAAATGCAGACATTGTCTGCAGCATTACTGTCTCTGGGTAGCTCCTGCTTCTTGCCACAACACAGACAACACTTGCTGCCTGGCAGACCCAAAGCACACACCAGCGGACCCCAACTGTCAGTCCAGATGACTTTGAGAAACAAAGGATGGATTTAACACTCAGAATTTCTGAGAAAAGGAACAATTCCAAACTTACATGGTTTTGCTGAAACTTTGAAACTAAGATCTTCCCTGGCTGAATCAAGTGGCCTGTCTGTAAGAGTTTTCCAAGGAAATCTGAACCACATCAAGAATAAAGTTGTCAAAAGGTGCAAGTCTCTTTACAAATACTCCAAGGCTACATCCTGGGATGTCCCTGCTTCTCTGATAGCAAAAGCAGGACCACTCTCACCCAAAACAAGGCATTTCCTCATGAACCATGAACCATTTGGAACTTTTTCTCACTATGTGAGCTGTTCAGACAACACTGCAGCCAGAACAGCAAATGACAGTTGTGTCCTTTCATTAGCACGAATCTCGGCTCAGGTTCAGAGTTTTATTTACTTCCTGTGAAATCTTTGTAAGATTGCTAAGATATTGCAGGTAGTTTTGTCACTTTACAGGATTTTGGGGAACTCACAACTCTAAATACTGACCCATGCACACAAAACCGAGCCAGCGGAGATTGTCAGGACTCATTTGATGAAAACTACCATATGCCATGCTATTATTTCACCAACTAAAGAAAATTTGGCTGGAAATCCTGTCAGAGCCCCATAGCTGTTGTGCTCCCACGGGTGTAAAAGCTAATGCACTAAACACAACAAGAGGTACTTTCATGCTTCCTAATTATTCACCTGAAGAGAAAATCATCGATGCATGAAGGACATGATGCAGCAGTGCGGAAGGAATGCGCTGACAGAGCACTCACCTTTAAGAAAGGTCAAATTTTATAGGGAAACGATTGAAATCCACACTGACATTTCACTTCTTATGTGGCTACAGGGAACGGCACCAATGGCTTCCAGTGAGCTTTGGGCTCCAGGAGGGGAATATTTGAAATGTGTGTGAACAAACAGCTTGCCATTCAAAGGAACAAACCTTTTATTCCACCAAGATATGGGGACAAGCAGTAAAAAAATCTGAGCTCTTGTGTGAAGAGATGGGAATCAAAAAGGAAAATTGCGAGTGAATTATAGATTTGAAGAAAGACTGACAGAACAGACATAAACAGTCATGGCAAAATCTAGAGGTTTGCACAAGTCCCCACTCAGATTGCTCACTTGGATCACTGGAAAAGAAAGGGAAGAGCATTGGCACCGAGAATAAAGGGAGGCAGTGTTTGGAAAGCAAAGTCCTGAGAGAGATAAGGTGCGTCTGTGAAAGAGAAGGGATACTGATTATTAGGGTTGTTTATGTTGGGGTACTCTGGTTACAGTAAAACTTGGTGGTTCTTTTTGAAGCAAACAGAACGCCCGAGGGAAGTCGGTGGGTTTGGAGAGCTCAAAAATCAACAGAGCCGCTGCCTGGATCATCTTAGTATTTGCAAACAGGTCCGGTCCCAGGTTCGTACGGCAGAGGGGGCTGTGAGCAACGAGGAGATGGAGAGCACTAGAGAATCACTGGGACGCTGGAAGGTCCAATCTCCTACTCATAGCTGGGTGATCTCTGAGGCCAAACCACAGCCCCTTCTGGCCCTGATAACCTCTGAGGGGAGGAAGTTCTCAGTCCTGCTGGTACCGACGCGGCACCTCGCGTTCCCGAGGCAAGAGGCTTCTCCTCCACCCGCCAGCACCCCCTGACGGGCCGTAACGAGCCAATCTCTTCTCAGGGACTAGCAAGCCGCCAGGCCCCATGCCAACCCTACCCGACCCTTCCGGACCCCACTCAGCTCAGCCCCGCCCCGCAGCAGCCTCCCCCTGCAGCAGCCCCCCCGAACGCAGCAGTACCCAGAGCTGGGGTGGGGCCGGCACGCAGGAGGGGCGGGGCCAGGAGGAGCTGTCACCCCTAGCGTCAAAGCAAAGGGCGACTCCATTGGCGGACCTCCATCACGTGACAGAAGCAGGAGGCCGGACCGACTGTGCTGAGGCGGCTCCTCGCTCTCTATTGGTTTTCCCGAGTCACATGGCGGGGCGGTGTGAGACGCGCGGATGTGGGCAGTGGGGAGCGCACTGTCTCGTGTGGCGGTGCTCGCTCGGGCCCGGGTCATGGCCGAGGTCGCGGCTGGAGTCTCCTCGGGGCCCTCCCCACCGACACGGCGGCCCAGGGACGTACCGCGGCACATATGGGCCCGGGAGCGGCGGCAGAACTCAGGCACCGGCCTGGCTGGGCCCAACACGGTGTACGTGCAGGTGGTGTCGGCCGGAAGCCGCGACGCGGGTGCCGCCGTCTATGTATTCTCCGAGTTCAACCGGTGAGTGCGAGGAGGCCCAGCCCGGGCCGCAGATCCACGACTAGGTCTGCCCTGCCCTGCCGTGCTCTGCCCTGCCCTGACGGCCCTTCCCCGCAGGTACCTGTTCAACTGCGGCGAGGGTACGCAGCGCGCCATGCAGGAGCACAAGTAAGTGCTGGCGGCCGGGGGAGTCACGCTGGGTTGCTCTGAGCCCAGCTCGCCCCAGCCCACCCCCTTGTCTTTCCTCAGGCTGAAGATCTCCCACCTGGACAGCATCTTTCTCAGCCGGGTGGCCTGGGCCAACGTCGGTGGGCTGCCAGGTGAGGGGCAGGAGTGTTGCAAGCTCGACACTGGCTTCTCGAGAGTCCAGACATAGGTAGCAGCTGCGTTGGACAGAGGTGCTGCTGTGCAGGCTGTTAGGCAGGTGGTGAGGGGATACATGGGACCTGGTTTTAGTGGTAAGAAGAATCGCTCTCAGACAGCTGGATCTTGTGTGAGGTTCTGCAGTGCTTCCTGCCGCATTGTGAGCTTGGACAGAGCATGGCAGCACGTGGTGAGTGAGCTTGCACCAGTCCTGCAGTACAAGAGGCATTGCCAGTGCTGCAGGGTCAGCAGGGAGTTGTCCCAGAGTCAGAGCTGTTTGAGTTCAAAGAGACTTCCAATGGTTTCAGGCACACCCCTGTCATCAAAGCAGGCTAAGGTTAGAACAGATCACTCAGGTTCTTATCCACTGGAATTATGTAAATCTCCAAGAAAGGAGATAAATTGGCTGGCTGTTCGGGTAACTTGCTCCAAATTGTGACTACAGAGGTTTATAGATCTGTGTTTTCTTAATCTGAGATAAATGACTTGTTGAAACTGTCTCAAAGCTGAAGCAGAACTGAATTTAGATCAGAGTTCTACTCTGCCCGTTGTGGAGAGGCCCAGTGCTAAGAAGGATCCATCAGCAGTTACTGAGGCTGCCATAAAGCTGTTTGCTTTCTTTTAGGTATGATTCTCACCTTGAAGGCTATGGGGCTTCAGAGATGTCTTTTCCTTGGGCCACCAAAGCTAGTAAGTAACAAAACCTCCTGAGAGAGTGGCCCCTTCCAGTATTAAATCTTCTATTGCAACTGGGAGAGCTGGTGTCAAAGGTGTGAATCAGCACTGCAGGTGTAAAGCTCTGGTGTGAGCCTGGTGCCAGCCTGAAGGTTCTGCCAGAGGAGAAGCAAATTCTTCAGTTACACACAGAACTGCACCAGGTTTCTGCTCCATAAAGCTGTCTTGTCAGCTGATGTCCTGGTAAATGATATTTTGGAGAAATGATATTGTTCTCCTGGCTGCCCCCGTCCTGGTTTCTTTTAGTAGAAGCTTGGTCTCTGAACCGCTTTGGTGTGGCCTGTGCTAGCCTAATGCCATGCCTAGGCTGAAAATGTCCAGTCCTCGGTGTTGTTTCATTTCTTTGCAATATTTGTCAACTAATTATGTTGATGAAAGAGATGGGGAGAGTGGTCCTTTGTTCTCCCTTCTCTTTCTGAATGAGTAATGCCCACCACAGTGGAACCCCTGCCCAGTGCTCTGGCTGGCTCTGTGCTGCCTGACGGGCTGTGGAGCCTGTGACTTCGCTGCAAGGAGCTAAAACTTCTGAAAGCAGGGCTTATAAGGGCAGTGTTTGGTGCAGCCTCCTGATATGCTATTTCTTTGCCAGCAAAACTACTTGAAAGCCATTAGACTCTTTCCTGGTCCCCTGAAGAGGATGGATTTAGGTAAGTAGGTCAGTGATGTCTAGTCAGGGGGATCTTTTAACTTTTCTTTCAGCTGTAGCCTATATTGATTTGAACAGTAGCAATGAGCATCTGAATTAGATGTACTCACATATTTCTTTGGATCCTAATGCACTGTTCTTGTCCATCACAAGAACCACCTGGAACTAAAACAGTGTTTTCCAGGTTCATTTCTGGAGGCACTGCCAATCAGTCTGATGAGAAGTCATTAGAGTGACTGTTGGTCTGTGAAGGCAACTTGCTGCCAGTCTGCCAGCAAACTGCTTACCCTGGTGCCAGGGACTGCTGTGTGTGGATGATGGGCTTTTGAGATCGTGGGATATTCACTGATCTTTGCACTTGGGCAGGCAAAGGGAAGGGAAATGTTGAGCGAGTTTTGTTTAAGAAAAAGATATTTTCCTGATTTGAACTCTTGTGGAACAAATGCTTTTTTGTGACCTTACTGGTTTCTGTTTTCTTCCCAGCTGTGCAATTGCACACCGAGCCTGAGTATAAGGATGAGACTATGACAGTCCACCAAATACCTCTTACGGGTGAGCATGTGACACTGCCCTCAGGCAGAAGTCACCTCAGTCAAGTGGCTGAAGGAGCAGCTTCTGTCTTTCTTTGAGGTCAAAGGTTCAGCCTTAACGTGTGATGCTGGGCAAGGAGAGGTTTATTACTTTGTTTGATTTGCGCATCAGTTTCAAAGGCATGAGACCTGCTGAGTCAGGGCCTTGGAGTGTCCCTTTGGTTATATAGAATGACTCGTGAAACATCCATGGCTTGGGCTTGCTTAGCCAGCCAGATTTTCTCCCTGCTGAAAATTGTGACACTTAGAGCACAGGCACGGACCTGACAGAGATTAGCGCTTAGATGGTGGGTGGCTCCTGAAAGAGTTGGATGGATTATGTCTGTGCAGGTCTGGTGATGGAGAAGAGCTGTGTGACCTGATGTAGTTTATGTGTGACTCCTACAGGGGAGGAAAGGCTTATGGTTTTCTTGTCTGTACCTTTTGACTGAGTGGTCTTTATCTGGTTTTACTGGATTTGGGACAGGAAAACCACTGACTGCTGAAAGTACATTGCCTCAAAGTCCTGGAGCATCAAGCCAAGGTGCCGATAGCCCTAAAGGGGTCACAGGACCTGGATCCCCAGGAGCCACACAGCAAAGCAGAAGCTCAGAGGAAACAGGTGAACAGAACAGAATAATCTTTCTAACTCTAAGGAGATAACAACTAATTAAAGACATGCAGTTGTCCTCAGAGCAATTTGCTGTCTGCAGCAGAGGTCTGTGGAGAAGCTCAAGTGAAGGATTATATGGAGCAGAGTGAGTTCTGGTACTTAGAAAGTTGACCCAGAACTAACAAGGCCCAGAAAGCAGAGATGATTCCTGCTTGGGCCATGATTAGTCCCTGTAGTGGTTTGCCTCTGGTTGTAGCGAGTGTGTTTCATTAATTTCATTCTTTAATTTCATTGCAGGTCGAGATAAATTATTTTTCAGTGTTGGGTTTTATTTTGATTTCTGGTACAAGTGAGCTCTCTGGACTTACACTGTTAAAGCTTCAGCAAATGCTGACACACGAAAGGACAGTCTGAGCAGTTTTTTCTTTTACAGGTGCCCAACAGAAAGGTGCGAAGAGGCATCCTGAGCTGGTGATGGCTTTCCTTTGTAAAGTAAGCTTAGACACGAAAATCTGTAGAACAGAACAGAGTATGGAAGGGACCCACAACAAATGTCTAGTCCAGTACCTGAGCTCTTCAGGGCTGATCAGCATGTTAAAGGCATTGTCCAGATAAACATTGATGGGTATGGAGCATGAGCCACCTCACCAAGAAGCCTGTTGCAGGGTTTGACTGCCCTCTTGGTGAACAAATGTTTCCGCCTGTCATCAGGACATTTCATTGTGCTCAACAGGTTGAATTTGCAATAGCGTTTGCAAGCGGGACTTGTTACTTCAGAAGTTACTTTGTGTTTCAGCTATAGGAAGAGTAACTGTAACAGTAACTGTAGCATGAGTAGGGACGTGTGAAAGCCAGAGGTGGTTTTTCAGACATGCCTCAGAGTATTCTTGGCTAATACTTAGTTCGGGAGCTCTGTCCTGCTGACTTGGCTAAGAAATGGAGCAAGAAGCAGCAGTGTGATCTTAGAAAGCAGAAAATATAGTAAAGGCTGTTTGGAGGTAAATGAGATTAGTGGCTGTGGAACTGGGGGGCAAAAATACCCAACTTGGCACATGGGAAAACAGATAGTGGGTGGATCTTGTCTCCTGGCCCTCTTTATCTGGCTGATAATGCTGTTTTTTGTAACTTTTTTCAGATTCATCCAAAGAAGGGAAAATTCCTGGTGGCTAAAGCACAGGAGATGGGCCTGCCAGTGTGAGTACTCCGTTGCAGCCTGGCCACTGGGCAGCACTGGGCCTGCGGATGCTGAGCAAACTAAATCTATCAATGGATTTGTTTTCAGGGGAACTCCAGCCATTCTTCCCATCATCACAGCTCTTAAAAATGGGGAGCGTGTCACATTTGAAGGCAGAGAGGTAAGATGTGTCCTTGGTGCTTTCTGCTGGGGCTTTGCCATCTTCCCTCCTTCACTGGTGTGCTAGGGTAATGGTCTTTTTGTGCAGAATGTTGTGTCTACCAGTGGGCATCGGGATATGTTGGTTTGAAGGGTATCTTTTCTGTACATTGCTGCTTGGAGGTTGACATGGGGTTTGCTGATTCAGAGCTTTTGGTGGGTGCTTTTGGTTAGTTTTGATCCCAGTTCCAGCCCCAGGTTATTGCTGAACACGGCTTCTGTAGGGGGTGGCTTGGCTGCTGCAAGGGTGTGAGAGGAAAGCAGCTGTGAAATGAATGAATATGTGAGTTTACCTATGCCTGCTTCTTGTATTCCCTTTCCAAAGCTGTCAGAGTCAGTAACCAGGGTTAACCCACTCAGGGGTTGAATACCTGTGCTGTTGCTCCCTCCTTACACTCTTTGCACCTCTTAGACCAGAACTAGAAGTTCCTGTGGGCAGGATCTTAACCTCTCAAATTCTGTTTAGAAGTGAGACGATTCAATGGCCTTCTTCAAGGTCTTTTCCAACCTTTGTCGTTCTGAGCTGCTAAAATTCCCTTCCTGGCTTTGAGCTGTGGTTTGCTGAAACCAAGGCTGGGGTTTGTTATTACACAGTAGAATGCAAACTTGTGTAATGGGAGCAAAAAGGGAGGGGGCGGGCATTGCCATGGCTCGGTGTGCTGAGCAGTGGGAGAGCTGCCCACTGGGGCCACTGTCCAAGCAGCTCTGGAAGGAGCTGGGCGTGGTGATGCAGGAAGGGGCTGCAGTTACAGCTTGAGTGGGGTGTGATCTTTGTGTATCTGCCTGCAGCTCCTTCCTGAAGAACTCTGCACCCCTGCTGACCCTGGCCCGGTGTTCATTGTGCTGGAGTGCCCTCATGAGGGCTTTGTAGACGCTGTATGTGAGAACGAGACCTTCCGCAGGTATCGGGGCTGGGCATCCTGGGGCATTTGGGGAAGACAATTGTAATAGCCTTTGTCAAAGAGAAGTTAGCACCAGATGCATTGGTTCTTGTTATTGATCCCTCAGCTGGTCAGGAGCTGGAAAGGGGCAGATGGTGGCTTTTGGAAAAGTGCTGTGTGGGCTCGAGACTGTCACAGGCCTATCTTCTTCTTCCCTTAGGAGCCTCCAGAGAAGAGTTAACCTTGTCCTTTTGTGGTGTGAGCATGGGCTGTGTGTAACACCTGTGTAGGGCTGATGCAGAAGCCTGTAGGCTTTAGAATGGCTCTGCAGATTCAGTTGTTCCTGGGGGAAGAGTGGAGGTGTCAGCAAATGGTGGCCTTAACTCTTGTAAAGCTTTGTGCCATGTAGAGCCTGGAGTTCCTGGGCTGTGCTGCTTCTGTTTCAGCAGGACATGTCTAATGGCACCAAGGAGAGGGAAGGGAATGTCAAGGTGGTGGAGGACTAGAGCACCAATGTTCTTTCTGTGTCCTAGATACCAGGAGGGACTTCCTGAGAACCAGGTGGCCTTGGTTATTCACATGACACCTGAGACAGTGCTTCGAGACAGCCGCTACCAGCAGTGGCTGCAGAGGTATGTCAGCTCCTGGGTACTTGGTATCAGATCACCTTTGGGCAGCAGCCTGTTCTTACAGTGCACAAGCATTTCCCAGAGCAGAAATAGCTGCTGGCTGGACATATATCCAGCCCTAATGTGGGACTGAAGCTCTTGTGCATTTTATTGTCCTCTTACAGATTTGGACCTGGAACACAGCACTTGGTACTCAATGAAAAATCCTCTGCTGTGCACAACCCACGCAGCTACAAGATCCAGACTCAGCTGAACCTCATCCACCCAGAGATCTTCCCTCTGCTCACTACCTACCAGAGCAAGGTAGGCCCAGTGTCCCTGTGATCCTCATGCCCCTGACAAACATGTAATGTTGCTTCTCCCTGCAGGAAGAGACAGCTGTGTGCAGTGTGCCCATTGTGCGAGGAGAATGTCTCCTGAAGTACCACTTCAGACCACAACAGGAGTGGCAGAGGTCAGTAGGAATCTTTGGCTTGCCAGTTATGGGATGTTGGCTTGAGGTGCAGCGTGAGCCTGTACTCAGTGGAGTTGCTGTTTTAGTGTCCTTCGCATGTTCTTACTGGTGGCTGTACTGGGGTAGCTGCCAAGTGTTGACTGTGGTGTTTCTATCCCAGAAAGTCTCAGGTAAGGGGTAGGACACAGAGGAGGGAACAATTGAAAACAATCCTGGCCAGTGGTTTGGGGGTTGCTGCTGTGTCTGCGTTCACAGGCTCATGATCCATTGCGCTTCACTTTAGCCTCATGGGCTGTATACCCAACTGAGGCTGCAGTGGAGCAGACAGTGACAGGGAGAGCCTTTTGAGAAGCCCTGTGAAAGTCTTACCAGGCTTTCTGAGTCTTCAAACAGTGTCAGAGCTGAAAGCCACAGGTGATTAAGCAGTTGTAAACTTCACCAGCACTTGCTCTGTGTGCATGTGGGTGAAGCTGCTCAGTGAGTATACTGAGGGCAGGGGACCACAGGGTACAAAGAGACACCAGCTGCCATGGCCAAAATTTTAGGCTTTGCTGGGAGGACCAGGAGGAACCAGCTGCCAAGAAGAGTTTTAAGTTTTGATGCATAAGGTGTCTGAAAGCCTGTAGCATTGCATGTACTCTTATACAGGACTCGGACACTGGTCTCTTGTGCTTTTGAGTAGTGCCTTTTGTATGGTGGTTCCTCATCCAGTCCTGTACTGCCTGGTAATGCTCCCTGTTGTCTGTAGCTCTAATCTGGAGAGTGCAGGAAGCATGGTGCTGTTCCAGCACAGGGGAATGATTATTTTTTTATGTGATTCAGCCCAACCAGGGGCATTTGTCACGTACCACACTCATGGACGTACACCCCCACCCCTCCATCCTTCAAAGTGGAACTTGGAAGGAGCATGTGACACTTTGCTGAAAGGCTGATTTGGCTGGTACCTTTGGTGCTTTGCTCTGACAAGGTCTGTCTTTTCATTTCCTGCCCTGCTTCACTCCGATTCATGGCCTGTTCTTTCAGAGACACTGTGACTGTCTGTGATCATGATGCATTTGTTAGTGAAGCTTTGGGCCTCCCTGACTTCCAGACTCGTGTGAAGGAGTGCAAAGAGAGCCTGGCTGGATTACCAGGTAAGGACCACCAGCTTCTCTTGGCTCTGTCATGGGAAGTAGGCCTTTGTGTTGACTCTTTGCTGTAGAGCCCAGACAAAGCTGTGGACCAGTAGTTTTTGTGCTGCCTCTTAAGTTCCCCTGGAACTGTGCAGAGAGTGGACTTAACACAACCAGAGTCAGCTCATTTCAGTTGGATTTACGGTCTTATGCATATGGTTTTTAAAGCTGCTCAGTTTGGGGCCTGAGCACTGTTGGGAATGATCTAAAAACAAAACACCCGTGTGGTTTTTCTGTGAGTGGTCAGAGCTCTCTGCTCATGTTGGCTGCTGTAACCACAGCAACTGTTCAAGGCCCAATGCCTATGAGGAGTTTTGTCCTAGACAGCTCCCTGTGGGATGCTCTCCTGAATTTCAGCTCTCCTGTTGGTGTTGAGGCTTCCATGATGTGACACCACTTCTTTTCTCAGAACTGTATAGGTTTTGGTTCTGAGGAGAGTCAGAGCAGTGAGGAACAAAAGTTGGGTTCTTTCTGGAGCTGCCAGCGCTGTCACAAGCAGTGAGCAGAGAACCTTTTTGCCCATTTGCAGTTTTGCAATGGGGTTTGCTTTCTTTGTGCTGCTCATCCACCTTCTGTAGACCTCGCTGCCCTAGGAAAGCTAGAGGTTGAGGAGGCCAAAAATGAGCTTGGTGTCCATGTAGACTCTCGAGTTACTGAGCTGTTGAGCTAAATGGTGCCTGTCTGGGCAGGATATGGATAAGATTTATTTGCAAATCCCCACTGTCTGGTGTCTGTTTTCTCCAGGAAATGGGGCTGCTTATCCTGAAATTGTGTTCTTGGGAACAGGATCTGCAATTCCAATGAAAATCCGAAATGTCAGTTCCACGCTGGTAAACACCAGGTACACCCATCCTGGTGTCTGTGTTCTGCTGGGAGAGTGTCAATGTGTTGGGAGGGTGTTGGCCAGGGTCTGTTTTGAGCAGTGTGGTGGTGACCCAGGGCAGTGTCCCTACAGTGGAAGCTGTAGGGTTTCTGTTTCAGGCACTTGTCTCTCTAGGTGGGGAATATTTGACAGGCACCTTTAAAGCCAAATGACTTCATTCAGTTTACCGTGTGCTCAACATCAGCACAGGACCAGAATGAGCTGTGCAGGCAAAACAGTTTTTCTAAGGCCTTGGCTAGTAGGACTAGCCTGGCATTTAGAGGTGGAGAGAACCAAAAACTCTGCTACTGACCTAAAAGATCTCCTTCCCTGGTAGGCCTGGCCACAGGTCCTGCAGCAGCTACTGAACGTCTTTGTCACTTGTTGTGCCAGTTCTACCCGATCCCTGCTCCTGGACTGTGGAGAAGGAACATTTGGACAGCTCTGTCGTCACTACGGAGAGCAAGTTGACCAAGTGCTATGTAACATCATAGCTGTGTTTGTGTCCCACATGCACACTGACCACCACTCGGTAAGCTAGTAGGAGCAGTGCTCAGGACAGGCCTGCTCTACTCTCTGAGATCTGTCGTAGCTGAAGCTCTCAAATGTAGCTCCCTGCTCATAAGGCTGCCTTTTCCCTCTGCCTACCCCAGGTGCAGCTAGATCTGTGTAGGTTTCTAATTCACCCTCCACCTTCCTCATGGGGGTTCTCTGCGGGCTTGCTGGGATCTTCCAGAACTGTAATTTTTTAAATGCCCACCCCAGCTTCCTTCAGTGCTTCACAATAAGCAGTTAGAGAAGGACCAGTTGGTCTGTTCTAGGCTGCATCTGATCAGGGTAGACTCTGTTGCTCTGCTGACTTGTGTCTAGAAACCACAGTGAGCCTGAGATGGTAGGTAAAGACCTGCTCTCCATCCTTGCTTTGGGAGCACACACAACACCACTAAGAAGGGCTGAGGGGGTAGTGCTGTAGGCTGCTGGCCGCCAACATGGGGCGCAAGCAGTGATGGTGTTACAGCAGCTCAGGGGATTGTGGATTTTGGAAATGGTGTCTTTCTCACTGTGCATTGTCCAGGCTCTGCCCTTTGCTGAGTTGTGGTAGTGCTGTTGCCACTGCTGCCCCAGGTGTTTCTAACTACAGCTTTGCTGCCCTGTTTGCTCCCTTTGCAGGGGTTGGTGAACATCCTGATGGAAAGGCGGAGAGCCTTTGTAAGTACTGCCGTCATTTCTCTGCTCCTGACCTTGCTTGAAGTGAGGGGAACTTCTATGAAGTGCAAATATACTGTTCTTCCTCTGTGTGTTTCCCTGTGCTGATCTGATTCTTCCTAGTGTTCCTAGTCCTGATTCTTCTGTTTTTTTGCTCTTCTTTGGTTTTCCAGGCAGCCCTTGGTGAGGCTTTCAGGCCTCTCTTTCTGGTAGCACCTGAACAGATCATGCCATGGCTACATGAATACCACAGTCACTGTGAAGAGATTCTCGGAGACATCAAGTGAGTGTTCTGCGTGGGCTGCAGAGCAGTGTCTGTGCTGGGTACTTATTTGAGACAAACCAGTGTCATCCATCCCCCTATGCCTTTGCTGAAGGTGTCTCTGACTCCTCCCGCTGTGTGTAGAATTGTGATGTGGAGGGGAAATAAGGGGGAGGATGAGCTTTGTTATAGGTTGTGTTGTGAAGTTTTACATGCAGGCTTTTCTTTTCCTTAGGAAAGGGGAGTTGGGCAGACTAAAAAAGGTTCCTAGAAGAGACAGAATTTGACAGTGAGACAGAACAGGTTGGCTGAGTTACTGTGACACTGTGAAATGACAGCAAAGGAGAAATCCAGACTGTCTTGTTTGTAAGGTGCTGAACTAAGAAGGAGAAACAGGCTGCGTAATGGTATGAACTGTTTTCACTTTGTCCCTACCCTGAGCTCTCTTCTCCCCCTCGCAGGATGATTACCTGCCAGTCACTTGTGAAAGGCAGTGAGAACAGCAAGGCTGAAGCCAAAGGTTTGCTCCACTCTCTGTTAGAGAGCTATGACTTGGCTGAGGTAAGCTTCTGAGCTGTCAGGGTCAGTTGCTGTGAGGGTCAAGCGGGGACCCCAGATCTAACATGTATGTGCTTGTTCAGTTCCAGACTTGTGAAGTCCAGCACTGCAAAAATGCTTTTGCATGTTCAGTGATGCACAGATCTGGCTGGAAAGTGGTTTATTCTGGTGACACGATGCCCTGCATGGCCTTAGTGCAAATGGGTAGGTGAAAGACCCCTCTGTCAAGAGTCTTTTGGAGAGAGGCTTCAAACTGTTGCTGTCTGACATGGGCAGCCCCGGACACTTGGAGCTGTTCCCGCAGCACAACAAGTGGCTGTGGGGGTGGGAAATGGGAGTTTAGGCTTAACCGGTCAGTATTCAGCTGAGGATTGAGTGTGTGATGATTCACAGGTAAAAATGCTACGCTGCTCATCCATGAGGCAACGCTGGAAGATGGCATGGAAAGAGAAGCTATAGAGAAGACACACAGGTGGGGTCACTGCTAGAAGGTGAATGTGCTGAGCTGGGTTTTCGCCTTGGAGCTGATGCTGACGGGCCCAGGTCCTGTAGATGGTTCTAGATTGTGCGTAGAGCTCTTCAGCGCTGCACATGGTGTGTTAAGCATTGCACAAGCTCTACCTCTCAGTGTTCCTCCAAGCAGTCCCAGAGAAACTGAGAGAGCTTGTAATGGGGTGGTGGTGGCTTCCCAAAGGAAAGAGTCCTTGCATGGTTACATACAGGACCAAGGTCAGGAGGTAGTCACCTCACTCACTGCCAGCTGCCCAGTTCAAACTGAGTGCTGTCCCTGGCAGAAGTGGGAAGACCTGAGAGCAGCATCTTGGGGTTGCTGGTGAGTTACAACACATGTGGGCTGGACTGGTGGGCACCCTTGGGCGGGTGTTTCAGCAACATTCCCCACCCAGTTTGCGGAGCTTGAGCATGCAGCTGTAGGTTGCTGACAGCTGCTTTCTTGCACTTGGGAGCTTCTTAGAGGTTAGGGACTGGCCACCAGTGCAGGCAGGCAGAGGCAGAGTTGGGTTGGAGCTGGCATTGGCTGTTCATGTGGTGTGACTTTAGGTGTGAAGCAGCTGGCCTGGCCTAGCTGTGTTGCACGGGTGGCACTAACCAGCCCACGCATCACCAAGGTATGTGGTTTCTTCTCCAGCACAACCTCCCAGGCCATCCAGACAGGGATGAAGATGAATGCACAGTTCATCATGCTCAATCACTTCAGCCAGAGATATGCCAAGATTCCACTGTTCAGCGAGGACTTCAGTGAGAAGGTTGGAATCGCCTTTGATCACATGAGGGTGAGTTAGGGGCTTTGAGCCAGACTTGGGAAAGATTTTGGTGTCACTTAGGAGTGGTTGCTTGTAAATTAATTTCTCCATTTGTACTGCTATACCATGTCCCTCCGAAGAACAACGTCCTCTGAGACCACCCCCTTTCCCACTGGCAGCAGACAGCCGCAGCAAGGTTAAAGTGTGGCACAGAGTGAGGCACGTTTGTTTTTACCGTGAGGGAGAGCCCTGGCCCAGGCTGCCCAGACAGGAGATGGAGTCTCCTGCTATGGAGACATCCCAAACCTACCTGGACTGTTCCTATAGGATCTGCTCTAGGGCATCCTGCTCTAGCAGAGGGGTTGGACCTTCCAGAGATCCTTTCCAGCCCCACCAGTCTCATTCTGTGAGGTGCTAGTGGCTCTTGAGAACTCACATGCTCTTGCAACAAACCAGACACTTTCCTTCAGTCACCTCTGTTCTATGCACAATGCCTCCAGCTCAAGAAGTCATTTTGGTGGCTTCCCACTCTCTTCTCAACTGACCTGCTATAACAAAGGTCTCTGAGCCACAAGCTCCTGCCATTGGACAGAGTGTGGCTGTGTCAATGTGAACAGCTCACTGATCACAGCTGGTACCATGGACACATGGTAAATAATATGGTGTGAGACACCTGTCCCATAGTGCTGATGGGGCAGCAAGGTTGGAGCTGCCTGTGCTGCCAGTGCCCTGCCTGACCACACAGAGAAAGGATGAGGGGAGGAAGGAAGACGAGAAGCAGTTCATGCAGATGCCCTGTGTGTTTCAGGTGCGTTTTGGTGACTTTGCCACCATCCCGAAGCTGATCCCTCCTCTAAAGGCCTTGTTTGCTGATGACATCGTAGAGATGGAGGAGCGGAAGGAAAAGCGGGAACTGCGGCTGCTGAAGGAGACAGCCTTGCTGCTGGACAAACTGACTGGTGGGGAGAACAAGGATGCACAGTGCCCCAAACGGAAACCGGCCAAGAACCATCAAGAACTTGCCAACAAAAAGCTTAAAACAGTGAACTGAAAGAAGCCAGGATGGGAATGCTCTGCTCTGAGTGAGGTGCTCTGTGTCCTGCAGGCCACAAGATGCCCTGGGCACTGTGATGAAGGGGCTGGCCTTGGTGTCAGGGTGTGTTTGGTCATCGCTGGAGCAACGTGGGCTGCAGCTGCCGAGTGTGATCAGTGGGAGACCCTGTTTGGAGCTTGCCAGTCCATGTGTTCTCCTTTTAGCCAAAAATTCTTTTCCCTGAACTATTTTAATGTGGGGTTTTATGCTAACAGTTCTTGACAGTAGAACAGCAGCAGCTGTGACATTTACCAGAGATGGGGTCTGAGAAACCCTTGAGGGGGCTGTGGTTTTGCCAGGATAAGGCAGGCAGGTCTTGGGATATGGTAAATGTAACCAGGTCTGGGAACAAAAATCACAGGAAATATCACATAAGATGGGACTTAATTAATTAGGTTAAATTAGGAGTGTGAATACTGCTGTGTTCCCATTTTATTTTGGTTTCCTGAGCTGATTTCTGCCCCCTCCCCCCCCCCAGTCAGTTTTTCAAACACTTTATTTAGAACCCAAATAAACCCCTGAGCTTGAGCTGAATGGCCTCACCTTTCTGTGGTACAGAGCTGTCGTCAGGACCAAGATCTCACCCTGGTGCTGGAACCTTGTGCCTGTCCTGGTGGTGTGTTTTGTGCCAGCAAAATCCTGTCTGCATTTCTCACTGTTTCCTGTGGCATCTCAAGCTGGTGACAGCTGCAGTAGCTTTAGAGTGTCTCCAGCACACACACTTGGAAGTTGTGGGGCAGCTGGCTCAGCAGGTACAAAGGGGAGTCTGCGGTCAGCTTTGCTTTTTCCCTGCTCGTGCAGGAGTGGGAACTTTACCCTGTTTCCATTAAGATAATTTCCAGAAGCACAAGGCCCTCCAGCCTCCAGTGCTGCTCAGCAACTGACACCAACTTAGACCTGTGATTTGAGACTTCAGTTAAAGACATGGAGTGGCAGAAAAACACCTCTGAGCAAGTAGCTGAACTTCGTTATTTTACTTGTCTAGGCTTGGAACTCGGTGGTTGGCACAGCCAAGGTCTGTGGAGAAGCGCTGCTGGGGGTGGAGCAGTTTAGGAAAAAGGGTATTTGTACTGGTGTAAACAGGATCACAGAGGGGCCTGGGGAAGGCAGCGGTTTCTGCTGGGAAGAGACGGGACCTGTGGCCTTCTAACTGGAGAAGCACCTTTTGATTTAGCAAACGGTGACAGGACAAGGGGGCTGGTTTCAAACTTGGCAGAGGGAAGATAGCTGCTCCATCACTGCAAGTGCTCAGGGCCAGGTTGGATGAGGCTCTGGGCAACATTGTCTGGTGAGAGGTGTAGCTGTCGTGACAGGGGGTTGAGATTGGGATACCTGAGGTCCTTCCACCCCAAACCAGTCTGAGATTCTAATAGGGAGCCACTTCACCATCAGGAAGTTATAAAACCTGCCTGCGGGTTAGGGAGTAGGAGGTGGTGGTGGCAGCAGCTCCAGGGGGAGAAACAAGTGCGGGGAGGGACCAGCTAGGGCTGAGCGGGAGCGGGGAACTGCCCCTGGGGGCTGTTGGGGCGGAGGGAAAGCGGGAGACCAACCGCGAGTTCCTGTTATGGGGCAGCTGCGTATCCCGGGAGAGGCGGGATTGGCCCTGCTGCCCGGGACGGTCCCTCGGGCTGCCTCGTCTCCGGCCGTCCCACTCCCGGGACCGCGTCCCCCGGGCAACCGCGACTCCTCCCCTCAAACAGTAGCGGGATGGCGGCAGGACAGGACCGTGAGGCTGATCGGTCGTTGCGGAGCCTGGCCGGGGAGCCTGGGCTGCCCCCATCGCCCGTCCCCGCCGGGGACCAGTTCGAGCTGCGGGGCCAGGGGGGTATGCGGGGACAGCCCCGCGATGCCCTGCAGCTCTTCGCTGCTCTCGTTGAGGAGGTGAGGAGGGGCGGGGGGGATGGGAGGCTCCGAGCCCCGGCACCGACGGGCATCCTGCGGCTGGCACTGCTCCTCGTGTGTGATGGCGAGAAGGTGCCCGTTGGTCCGTCCGTCCGTCCACTCACCTTGAACTCCCTCCTGTCTCAGCTCTGCTCTTCACAGCACCCGCTGGGCTGGAGGGGCTTGGGGAAGGGTCTAGAGAGCAAACCTTGTTAGGAGCAGCTGAGGGGGCTGGGGCTGGTTAGTCTGGAGAGAAGGAGGGTGAGGGGAGACCTTAGTGCTGTCTGTAGCTGACTGAGAGGAGGGTGCAGAGAGGGGGGGTTTGGTCTCTTCTGAAAAGGAACAAGAGGCAGGACAAAAAAAAATGGCCTTAAGCTACCCCAAGAGAAGGTGAAGTTGTTCCTGAGGAGAAACTTCCTGAAAAGGGCTCTCGGCCTTGGTACAGGCTGCCTAGGGAAGGGATTGAATCACCATCCCTGGCCATGTTTCACAGTTGTGGAGATCTGGAGCTCTCAGGGATGTGGCTTAGCAGTGGCCTTGGGACAGTTTGGCTCATGGTTGAATGTGAAGACCTTAAAAATCTTTTTTAACCTAAACGATTCTGATTCTATGAAATCCTGATCCAAGGATGTCTGATGTTGACATCCTTGTGGGATCAACCCACGTTACAGGGTTGTAGAGCTGTAAGGGACATCTCAAGTCTGTTTGCTCCAAGCAGAGCTAGTTGCCCAGGACATGTCCAGGTGGCTTTTGAGTATCTTGAAGGATGGAGACTCCACAGCCTCCCCGAGCAGTATGTGTCACCCACTGTCACACAGTGGAAGTGTTTCCTGATGTTCAGAGGGAATCTCCTGTAGTTCAGTCCCTGGTTTCCTCGGGTGAAATGGTGTTTGCTCAAAGACATCTTTGAGAGGTTCTAGTGCTTCACATTTCTTGTGTTAATGACCCAAAGCAGACTCTCTTGTCCCTGACTTGAAGAAGTTTCAGCAGTGAGGCTGTAATGGGATAGCAGAGGAACTGCTTCAGTTGAGAAGCTGCTATGGTTGAGAAGCCCTAGTGATGCCATTTGTATAGTAAGATGCTGAAGGATCCATTGGATTCCCAAGAGCAGCTGCCAGACAGGTGTGGTGTTTCTGTCAGGAACACTACCACATCTGGGTTTGGTCCCAGTTTCTTCTCAAACTGCAAGGAAGACAGAGTGGTGGTGTTTGGTCAGGAGGAGGGGTGGGTATGCACAAAGATGGAAAAGGTCTAGACTTTGCGGAGGCTGGGAACATGTGCTATGCTGCATGAGCACTTGGAATCTCATCGGGGGATTTTAGAACAGACTTAGAAACCTATGTCCAGTGCAAAAAAGTTTGGATCAGACTTCCTGAGGTCACTCAGGGCACTGGGAATAGACACCAGAATGGTGGCTGCAGTCAGTGAGGAGGTACTGCTGAAGGGCAGGTCCCAGCTGGGGCCACCTTAGCTACTTTTCACACAGTATTTGGCAGAAGGAACACTGTGGAGCTGTAGATTCATCATGGGTCCAACTGTTGTTTTAACAATCCAAACCAAAACCAGCCACCATCATCTGAC
This sequence comes from Upupa epops, assembly GCA_013397515.1. NCBI lineage: Eukaryota > Metazoa > Chordata > Aves > Bucerotiformes > Upupidae > Upupa > Upupa epops. Next base: position 16,089 of record VZRI01007482.1, on the reverse strand, counting down.
TGGCTTGGCTGCCCACACGATCTAAGCAATACAGACAAACCCCACCAATAAGGCAGCTCAGTGTCAGAACTGAACCTGGCCATACCTGCCTGCATTCCCAAGGACTGGCCCCTTCCACAGCTCCCTGTGCATGAAGGCATCTGATGCTGCTCTTCCAAGCCAGTTGTGGTCACAAAGAACCTTTAGCACCCTCATGGCACTTGGGTGATGCTGGGCTGTTTTGTTCCTCTCCCATTCTGTGTCTGTTTGTTGCTGTGTTGATACCTTTTTAGTCTCCCCTGAGGGATCTGTTTGTCGCCAGGAATAACCTGATGTTGTCAGGCTGTTGCCAAAGGCTGCTCCCAGGGTGGAGCCAGCCTAAGGTAGGTGATGGACGTGTTGCTACCTCCGTTCAAACAAGCTCAGGTCCAGGTAAGTCCTGTCCAGCTGTGAGTTCTCATGCTGTTGGGCCAGTACAGACCTTGAGGACATGCTCCAGTGGAGGCAAAAATCACATTTAGTGGGCTGCAAATCTAGAAATTACGCACTGCCCAAAAAGGTTGTGGAGTCTTCTGCGTTGGAGACGTTCCAAGCCCACCTGGACATGTCCTGTGTGATCTTCTTTAGCTGTCCTGCCCTATCAGGGAGGTTGGGCTAGATGATCTCCAGAGGTCTCTGCCAACTCCCACCATTCTTAGATTTTCGTGATTCTATAACCTAAGAAGTGTCTGTAGTCAAGACCTGAAATGCAGATGGGATCAGGGCTTAGGTGATCATCACCAGCTGTAGATCCCCAGAGGGTACAAGACCTTCCCTTTTAGTACAGTGGGGATTGCCATCAGGGGACTTGTGAGACCTGTGAGTCTCAAGAGGCTGCCTGAAGCCCATGCCCCTGCCTGTCTCCACTGCCTACTGGCAGTGAAATGAGGACAAGCCCAGGAGGTGTTATAAGGGCAAGGGTCAAGAGCTCATGGAGCTGCCTCTGGTTGCAGGTTGGAGGAGCTGGAAGAGCCCAAGGATGGAGCTACTAAGTACTTGGGTTTGGGGAAGAGGGTGTGACTGGTATACAAAGTGGAGAGATCCATTCATTATCATCTACCCTGTTTCACATAGGCAGCAATGAATACGAGTCTGCAACCTTGGCCACGCAAGGACTTCTGAGCCTTATTCCAAAAGTCATAGCAGCCTGGTGAAGTCCCCACTGACTGGAAAAGGGGAAACATAACTCCTATTTTCACAAAGGGTGGGAAGGAGGAGCCAGTCAGTCTCACCTCTGTGCCTGGTAAGATCATGGAGCAGATCCTCCCGCAGGCACTACTGAGACAGAATAGTGAAGACTGGGTACAATCAGCATGGCTTCACCAAGGGCAAATCCTGTCTGACAAACCTGGTGGCCTATGAACGGGTCACAACATTAATGGATGAGGGGCAAGAGACTGACTGTACCTGAGCAAAGCCTTTGACACTGTCCTGCTCCACATTCTGGTCTCCAAGCTGGTGGAACATGGGCTTGATGGGTGGACCACTAGATGGGTAAAGAACTGGCTTGATGTCTACACCCAAAGAGCGGCTGTCAGTGGGTCCATGTCCAAGGGGAGGCCAGTGACAAGTGGAGTCCCTCAGGGATCAGTCCTGGGACCAGTCTTGTTCAGCATCTTTGTCGGTGACACGGACA
>VZRI01007482.1:0-13986 GCA_013397515.1 Upupa epops | reverse complement strand
TGAGGAGGAAGTTCTTCACTGTGAGAGTGGAATGGGTTGGGAGGTGGTTGGGGCCCCATCCCTGGAGGTGTTTAAGGCTGAGCTGGGTGAGGCTCTGGCCAGCCTGATCTAGGGTGAGGTGTTCCTGCCCATTGCAGGGGGGTTGGAACTGGATGATGCTGTGGTCCCTTCCAACCCTGACTGATTATATAACTTCTTTCCAGTGATGATGATGGAGCACTGGAGGGGAATGCCTGGGAGGGTTGTGAAGTCTCCTCTGGAGACATTTGAAACCCACTTGGACTTGGTCTGGGTGTCCTGCTGTGGCAGGGGGATTGGACTGGATGATTTTTTGAGGTCCTTTCTGATCCCTGATGATTCTATGATGGCCTGTTATTCTCCTGCAGCATTCTGTTTCCCTTTGCTCTTGCATGATTCTTGCTGTAGGTGATTGTGCCCATCTTGACAAACCAGAAGAACCATCAGGGTTGGCCACAAGTGGTGTCACAAGACATTATCCGTCATGTCCACAATCTACAAAGTACTGTTATCAAGGTTCTTGGCCAAGTGAAGGGCAAGACCTTGCTGCCTCTTCCTACTGGCTTAGAGAAAATTGAGGACATTGATTTGGAAAGTGAGAAATGGTGAGTACCCCCATCCCCATATTCTCCACTGGGTATCTGCTGCTCGTGCATGTGTTGTGTCTTTTGGGGACCCTTTCTACCAATCATTTGGTCTTTTGCTCCTCAAGATCTGCTGCTCATCAGACAGCCAAGACAGATGTTTTTTTCTCTACCTGCTCTGTCCTTGGGGACTTCTGCAATAGTTCAGGCAGGAAGACCTCTGAAAGTGCAAAGACATGTAACCCCCAGAGAAACAATGGACTGCTTGGAGCAGTGAGGGAAATACTCAAATCCTGTTGGCAAACCTCTCCTGTTTTCCCAGTGCCTCTTAACAAGGAGGCAGGGTTCTCCTTTTCTGGCTATTGTGCCTCCATTTAGGCTGGGGTTTATGAAGTAAAGATTCAGGAAAAAACACTTACAGCCTCTTGCAAGCACTAAAACTATTTGTGGTCCCACAGTGTGTTTTTGAACCCATTACATCTGTCCTCCTGGGTAAGCAGACACCCATGGCACTCCCTTGTCTTTCTCTTCATGAAGTAAAGTAATTCCTTTGATGGTTTTGGTTCCCTCCATTCACAGTTGGTCCTCCCTGGTAGCTGTCATGATTCTGAAGTTCACTTACAGTCCTTGAGGGATAGTCCCCAGGAAAGCACCCCACATTTTCTGACTAGTTAGGATCGTAGAGTCAAACCATAGAGTCATTTTGGTTGGAAAAGGTATTCAAGATTCTGAAGTCCAATTGTTCTCCCAGCACTGCTAGGTTCTCACTAACCCCCATCCCTCACCCCGCATCTCCATGGCTTTTCACCCCTTTCAGACACAGGGACTCCCCCACTGCCCTAGGCAGCCTGGGCTGGGCCTGGGAACCCTTATGGGGCAGAAATTAGTTTCTTAGGGCCAAATTAAACTCTCCTGGCACAGCTTGAGGCTGTTCCATCCAGTCACTTGCTTCTTGGGAGAAGAGACTGACCCCCTTACCTCACTCCAACCTCCTGAATTTTATGGAGTTATAGAGTGAAAAAGGGTTTTCCAAACCACCCTTTCTCCAGTTAATTGAAGAAACCCATCAGTTCTCTCAGCCATTCCTCACAGCACTGGTGCTTCTGACCCATCCCCAGCTCTGTTGCTCTTCTCTAGACCCACTGCAGCCCCTTCCTATCCTTCTGGCATTGGGTGAGGGGCCCAAACTGACCCCAGGACTTGAGGTTGGGCCTCACCAGTGCCCAGTTCAGGGATCAATCCCTGACCTGGCCCTGCTGTACTCATCAACCTGTACTAATACAGGATGCCACTGGTCACCTTGGGCAAATGCTGGTTCATTGTCAGCTGCTGTTGACCCACAACTACAGATCCTCTTCTCCCTCTCTGCCTGGAGTGCTGCAGGGAGTTAGTGTGATTTGTGCAAGGCCCAGCACCTAGGCTTGCTGAACCTCAGACCATTTGCCCTGGCCCATCTATACAACCTGTCTAGAACCCTCTGCGCATACCCTTCTGGCCCTTGAGCAGATCAACCCTTCTGCCCAACTTGATATCATCTCCAAACTTACTAAGAGTGCCCTTGATTCCCTTTTGCAGATTACTGTCACACAACGCTGAGCCCTCATGTATGCAGCCTTTATTCTGCCAGGTGTCCAGCAGCTGACAAATCCCCATTCTCTGGTAGCTGATTTGTCTGCTGACGTGGCCACTGTGGGGAGCTTCCACCCTGGTCCTCCTGAGAAGCCATGTTAGTGGCTGAAGTTGAGGGTGGAAGGAGTTTACCTGTTTCAGTGTTGTGACTGTGGCCCGGTCCAAAATGACCAGGTCTGGGTGGTCCTTGAGGCAGATGTGCCTGTGCATTGTGCCGTGGCTGGGCTGAGTGCCTGTGCCCACGGGACCCCAGAGCTGGGGTAGTGCGTGCAGTGGATCGATCAGGCAGGATGTGGTATGGGTGGGATTGTGAGAAGTTACTGTTCTCAGGACAGTGGGGTGACCAGTTCTCAGTGGGGAGATAGAATGGATGGCAGGAGAACAGGAATACCTGGCTGGACATAGAGCTCTTCAGGCTGGGCCCTGAACCCAAGTGGGTCTGATGTAACAGAGACTGGCTGTGCAGAGAGGTGGAAACTGGCTCTTTGTTTCCACCACTTGCTCTATTAACAGAGAGTTGTTGCCTTCACTGCTGCAGAACTTCATCTCTTTTCCTCTGTGTGAAATTCCTGTATGAAAAAAAAAGCCAAAATCTCTTGGGTTTTGATTATCTGGTGGTTCTGCGAGTGAAAGCGTCAGCTGCCTAGTTTCTTCTCTGCAGTGTGGAGCTGATCAATAAATCCATGATACACACCATAGAGTCAGCCATCATTGACTGGAGCTACCAGATCCGGGACGCCCTCAAGAAAGAGTCTTCTGAGGCTCTACTGCAAGGCAACAACCCTAACCCAAAAGTGGAACTGGAGTTCTGGAAGAACAGGTACCCTGGGCAGTCTGGCCAGGACATGGTGGTCTCTGGCACTGAATTTGGGTGGAGGATGAGTGCTGGGAACAGATAGGGCTGCATCTTCTGTGTCGCAGTGTCTGGGAGGTCACTGAGCAGCTGGCTGTGCTTTGATAACCTCTAGCACAGTGGCTGCACCTCAGGTGGGTTATTTTGGAAATGCTCTGTCTGTCATTGTCCTCAGATGCTGAACCCCAGCATCATCTGTCTGTCCTGGGGGGTTTATCTGTGCCTCCTGCAGGAGCTTCTGCTTCCTTTTGCTGTTGTGACTGGTCTACATAGCTGGGGAAAATCCTAGATGAGGCCCAGGGGGAATGAATGGTGTTGAGGGGACAACTGATGCTGCTCACTGTAAGCTTGGAACTGTCTCAATTGCTTCAGGTGTGATGACCTGGACTGCATTTACCACCAGCTGAGAGCGAGGAAGGTCAGGAACATGATGGAGGTGCTGGAGAGAGTCGAAAGCAGCTACATCCCAGCCTTCAAAGAAATGCTTATGGATGTTGAGACAGGTGAGGTGCTGGGGCAGCTTCATCACAGCACTGGCCAGTCCTTTGATTTGCATTACTGGTGTTGAGCCTAGTGCGGCTGTAATGAGACTGGTCCTCCAGAATTTGCTATGACCGTGGGGACTGCAGCCTTGTCTCTGTTTCTCTCTGGTTTGCCAAGAAAAACTAGATGGTTTGTCCTTCATCTGATGTTTTCACTTGCAGGCTGTTGCAAGCCTGATTGCTGGTCTGTTGAACCAGACCCTTCCTAAAGGTCAGGGTGGCTGCAGCTGGGAAGTCTCTCTGCTGTGACCAAGTGTTGGTGTTGATCCCACAGGACTCGCCCAACTCTCACCAGCTCCTCTGGTGTCAGTCTGCAGAAATGGGGCTTCAGGACAACAGGACACATCTTGTAGCTGCCTACTTTTACTGCTCTTTCCCAGGCTTTGGCCACTGCTGCCCCAAATTCTTTGCAGCTGAAAAAGCAGCAGTTTGCACTTTGGTGCTAAGACCTTTGAGCATGAGGGATCCAAGCCTCTGCTCTCTCCTAAGCAGCCAGGGGGTGTCCCTTGGTCACACGAAGTACAGACTCCCGCTTGTGCGGGATTCCAGGCTGAGGCAGAGCTCCACAACCTCTGTTGTTAGAATGTGGGAGCATTGGTCTGCTACTGTGAAGGGGCTACAGCTTGGAGGGAGGGGGACCATATCCCACAAGTATGTCCACAACCCTATCCAGTACTGTCCTCCCTGGGCTGCAGGATTTGGCCACAGCCCAGCTGTCATGGACACCTTGTCAGGGAAAGGTTGTTGCAGGGATGCCCCGGGGTGCTGACCTGTGGGTGGTGGTGAGCATTAGTACCTCTGCTTTGTCTTCTCCCTTATTTTGCCGGTGTGGCCCAACGCAGTAAGACAAGAGAGCTTTGAGCAGAGAAATGACAAGAGTTGAGGGAATTGAAGATTTTATTTTTCATTTCACTCATAAGCAGAATTACAAGAAAGGGTTAGTTTGTACCTGTAGGTGAAGGAAAGTTCTACCTTAAAAAATGCAGCTTTCTGGAATCAAACCTCATCTTATTCTGGTGAGCTTTGCTTAGGGGACTTCAGTCTAGCCAAGAGAAATGCCCCTCTGTAGTGAAAACCAGTGAGGTCCTGCTGCTTCATCCCCTCTAGACCAGCAAGACTGAGCCTCCATGTCCTCTTCCAATTCAGCTTCTTTCAGGCGAGACAGAACCCTTCAGGCCTTGCCAGCCAAGGATGTGCTGACATATAATGTTCTTCACATGGAAACCTGGAGTCTCGGGGTGCTGGTGGACCACAGGCTGACCATGAGCCAGTGTTGAGCCCTCATGACCAATGGTCTCCTGGGGTGCATAAAGAGTGCAGCCAGTAAGTTAAGGCAGGTTCTTCTCTCCTCCTACTCTGCCCTTGTGAGGCCACATCTAGAATACTGCATCGAGTTCTGGGTAACACAGGGCTCCACAGTTCAGGAGGGACAGGCAGCTACTGGACACCCCAGCTTAGAGGCACTAAGAGGATCAGGGGGCTGAAGCAAGGAAAGACTGAGAGAGATGGGGTTGTTCAACCTGGAGAGGAGACTGAGAGATCTCATAACTGCTTATAAATAGCTAAAGGGCCAGTGTCAGGATGATGGAAACAGACTCTGGAGGTGCTCAGTGACAGGACAAGGGGCACTGGGCACAAACCGGAGCACAGGAGATTCCATCTAAACATAAGGGAAAATCTTCTTTATGGTGAGGGCAGCAGAGCTCTGGCCTAGGCTGCTCAGAGAGGTTGTGGAGTCTCTGCTCTGGAGACATCCCAAACTTACCTGCACTGTTCCCGGGATCTGTTCTGGAGGATCCTGCTCAGACCAGGGGGGTTGGATCGGATGATCTCCAAAGGTCCCTTCCAACCCCACCAGCCTGTCATGCTGTGAAATGTTTAATCTGTTAAGGGTCTGTGTCACACCCTACACTCTGCAATTTACATGGGCTACAAACATTTGCTAAGGAGCCAGGAGTTCACCATCAGGATAATTAATGTTTTAAGGGTCTAATTGAAGCGCAACAAATATTTGGGTTTAATCTGGTTACAGCAGTAATAACTCTGTCTGGATAATTTGGACTCTATTTGCTAATTGCCATTTTGGCACAGTTCAGGGCTGTGTGTACTCCCCCTTCCACACTGTTGTGCCCTCCCTGCTGTGGCGGCTGTTCTTTTGCTGATAGTAGGAGTTTCTTTTTCCCCGGACTTGGGGTCTAGGAGGTGTTCTTTTTCCTGCATTCAAGCATTTTCATTGCTTCTCTTTTTGTTGCTCCAAAAAGTTTTCCTGCACAGTGACCACAGGATTTATTAATGTTTGCCCTGTGTGATAATTCTTCAGGGGAAAACACTACAGCTTTGCCGAGCTAAAGCTTTGCACTAGGCAGACATCAGTCATGTTTGCTGTTACAGCCAGGACGGGGCAAGGGGCTGCTGTAGCCAAAGTGAGCTCTTGCCAAGATCCATGGTACTCTTCAGCCTGTGATGCTCCTCATGTATCCTCACCCTCATGTAAGATACACCATACAGCAAGGCCTGGAGCTGCCTCATGATAATGGCAGCTCTGTGGTTTTGGTGCTGCCAAGACTCCTCGCTACTCATTTAGCAGTTGTGGACTCAGCCTCTGCACAAAGCCCTGTCCCAAATTCCTACACTTCACCATCCTGTCACTTACTCACTGTTCTGGTTACTGCTGTAGGTGAGCAAAGGTCAGGGGTGAGTGATCCTCAGGTGGCTGTGCTCCATGCCATCTGTTTGCCCTGCACCTTTCCCTCCTGTGAGCTAAGGCTAGCATCCATCTGAACCCAACACATCCCAGCTCAGTTGATCTCTCTGCTTCTCCTGTCTCCTAACACAGCTTTGAGTGAAGCGCGAGACATTCACCTGTACCTGACTCCCCTCAAGAGACACTTGGAAGACATGGAAGCAGTTGAATTCAGTGAGGTGAAGCCTTTCCTGGCCCCTCTGCTCCACACTGTGTGTTTGATCTGGGTCACCTCCAAGCATTACAGCAAGCCTGCGCGGATCATTGTGCTTCTTCAGGAAATCTGCAACCTCCTTATTCAGCAGGTGTGTGGCCACGATGCCTGTGTTTGCCGGGGAAGTCCCATCTCTTCCTTTCCCTGGTCCATTCCTCGTCAAATGGCTCTTATCCCAAGAGGCAGGTTCAAACTCATTCAGTGCAAGAAGTCACCAAGTTCTGCGACAGCAGTGGTGACCTGTCAGGTGTGGTTTTGCTCTCCTAGGCCCTGGTGTACCTGTCTCCAGAAGATCTCCTGAAAGGGGAGATGGAAGAGAGCCTGAGCAAGGTGCAGGTGGTGCTGGGCACCCTGAATGTGTTCAAAGAGGCATTTGAGGAAAGAAGGGGAAATCTGCACACATATTACAGGCCGGGCCAAGAAGTGAAGGAGTGGGACTTCAATGCCGTGATGGTGTTTGCAAGGCTGAACAGCTTCCTCAAGAGACTGGAAATGGTGGAGGTGAGACTCTGCTCTTGTAAAATATTGCAAGCTTTCAGGAGAGCTCTCAAGCCATGGACTCGTTTGCTGGTAACTTCCCTTCCTGTAGCTTCACCTGATGCCAGGGAGAACGATCACTCTTCTTGCTGCTAGGTCATTTGAGCAGCAAGGCTGGGACCTTGTTTTGCTATGTCTCTGTGTGTGTGAGATGTGCTGCTGTGTCTTTCCGGTCAGGGTGGGAGACATGCCTTTGTTCCCAGGAGTCCTGCTGGACTCCTTGCTCCTGTTGGGGCAAGGGAATGGGGGTTCCTGAGGTTGTTATTTGCTCAGCATTACATCACTGAATTTTGGAGGTGGAAAAGCCCTCTGAGCTCATCCAGCCCAGCCTGTGACCTGACATCATCCCATTGGCCAGACCAGGGCACTAAGGGTCATAGCCAGTCTGTCCTTAAACACTTCCAGGGATAGTGACTCCACCACTGCCTTGAGCAGTCCATTCTAGGCTCTGATCACCCTTTCTGTGAGGAAGGGCTTCCTAACATCCAACCTTACCCTTCCCTGGCAGTTACAGGCAAGAGAATAGCCAGACCTCCACCTGACTACAACCTCCCTTCAGGGAGTTGTAGAGAGGGAGAAGGTTCCCCCTGAGCCTTCTCTTCTCCAGGTTAAACACCCCAAGCTCCCTCAGTCTTTCCCTCCAGTCCCTTCATCAGCAACCTCCTCATCCTTCTGTTGCTATCAGAAACACCCTAGAGCTGGGTCCTGCCCAATTTGAAGAGACCCTTGTCTATCACAACCCACACCAGCCTGTTGATGAGGAAAGCTTCCGCCTCTCCCTGTCTCTGTCCCAGTCTCTCTTATTTTCAAGCAACCATGTCTTTCGCAGACATGGCAAGAGACAGCTGCCCTGTTATTTTTGCCATACAAAGAATTTGTTCAATCCCATTTTTGCCCAGAGTTCCACAGGAGCTGCAGTTATGCTGCTGCATGGGCAGCTCACAAAAATGGAGAGGGGAGGGTTCCCCTGGTTCACCTCACTGTGTGTTGTAGAACCTTCTGCCTGCTCTCTGCAGCACCCTTTCAGAGGCATGGAAAGTCCTCAAAGCAGCTGTTGTTCAGCTGTCAGAGCCCTTTCTTGGCTGGAGACTATTTCTGGGAAGCCTGACCATGGGTGGGAGTTGTAAGTGTGTGGTATCTCCTGCCCTTTGCCTGGAGCATCACAGGGGTGATGATCTTGAATATCTCTTCTAATCAGCATGATTCTGATTCTAGGGTGGCAACAAAGCCTAGTGAAGTAACATTGGAATCTCTAGGCCGTGGGCTGTGTCCTGGGCTGTGACCCCGAAAGCAGCCTCTGTCTGAGATTCACTGGCACTGGCCAAGTGCTGCTTTTGGAGTAAAGCTCTGAACCTGCTTAGCTCTGCTTTCGGGGGTGTCCCTGTGCTCAGGGTGAGCACAGCATGGTCATTAGTCATCTATCCTGGCCCTCTGAGACTGAATGTTCAACCAACCTTTGCTTTGTCCCTACAAGAGATGGGGTGGGGTGGTGGCAGGGCTGCTCAGTGCTGCAGCCACAAGGGGCAAGTTGGGCCTTTTCTTGAGAGGTGGTGCCATGGGGCTCTGCCAGGCTGCAGAGAGTGGGAAGGGAAGGACCTGTTTCCCCATCTCAGCTGAGAAGACCAGCAGGGCAATAACACCTGCCTGGAGCAGGTGAGCAGGAGCTTCGGACAGTTCAAGTACCTGCAAACATCAGATCTCTAAAACTGGGATTCTTAGTTCTCAGGATCCAAATGCTGCTTTGGTTCTGTCCTCTAAATGCCTCCAAAGCAGTTTCACAGCTGGCCCAGTTCACCAGTGGCAGCAGCTGGTCCCACTAGGGAGAAACTTATTGGAACAGAAATTGATGCCCAGGACATGCAGGATCTGGCTCATTTCCATTCGTGCCACTCAGCCTGAGCACCAGTGCTGTCCTTGGGGAGGTCCTTCCATGCTGCAGGAAGTGCAGCTTCAGATTGTAACAGTCGGTCATCTTTTGGCAACGTTTTAACCTGCTTGTGCCCCCATTGACTTTAAGGATCTCCTGACAACTGCCTTGGACCTGATGAAGCTGGAAAAGATGGAGTTCAGTGGGATTAAAGGGAAAGCCCTGGGCCAGCAGGTGCTGCACCTGTATGAGGAGTTCCAGGATGCGTACAAGGTGTTTGCAGAGCGATCCTATGACTGCCTTGACCTGACCAACATGGTAGGTGATGGAGCCCATCTGTCTCTGTAGGGAATACGTTCTTGAGAAATTTCCCCATGGAGGTTTGGGAATTATTGCAGAACCATACCTATCAAATCTTGCTAAGTCAAGACTTTAGTCCTGGATTTCCATGTCTGTTACCAAGCTTTCCCAGAATGTTCTGCTTGCTGCTGTGTTTGAGCTGTTCCTTTGCTTTGCTGCTCTCAGTGTCTCCTTTGCCTGATGAGGGTTGGCCCAGGTCACCCCTGGGGATGTTTGCTCTTGTCTAGTGGACACGTGGCACCTGATGCTCTCACAATGCAAGGACTTGGTATTTTATTACCATTAGTGCTTTAATTAAAGGGATATTCCCACCCCATGGGTGATGGCTCACAGATGCCCACAGCAGCACCTGTCGAACAAGCAGATCAGAGCAGATGTGCAGATGTGCCTTGGGCTTCCTTGGCATCTGTTCAGAAAATCCTGCCCTTTTCTGTGTCACCAAGCCTGGGGGACTATGAAGGGAGGGCAGGAGTGACATTTCTGAAGGAGTCTGCATTTGATCATGGATCAGATTGGAAGAGACCTTAGAGATCACCTACTCCAACCTCCCTGATCTCAGAGGATCCTGCTTGTCCCACTTGCCATGCAGTCAGTTGCTGTGTTTGGTGAGCAGGACATGCTCACACAGCTAGAGCAGGGAGTGCTAAGACTGGAGTGGCCATGAGCCCCTCCATGGGTTCCTCACCAAGCTCTGTAGTGATGAGCTCCAGACCCTCTCCTGAGACAGCTGTTCACTGCAGCTATCCAAGTGGAAAGTAGTCCCAGGGCAATGTCCTCCCTCCATCAGGCTGCTGCCTAGCTCTCCTCAGAAGGGGCTCTGCTGAGGTGAATGGTGTCCATGCTGGCACTGAGACACGGGGCTGGTATGCCTGTCCCTCTGCTCTTGGGACCTGCCTGGTGTGGTGCTGATAGTTCATGCTTGGTCTCCTGTTGTTCTTGGAGCTGCAGAGGGCAGCACATTCCCAGTGCTGCCTGGGAGCATCCTGCTGGCAATCTACTTGCTCCGTGTCATCCATCCTTCCAGAGGAAGAGCGCACAGAGCTCTGAGGAGGCCCTGCAGGAATTGGCTTGGTTTCAGTGGCCCTATGGCCTTTTGTGTGATTCTGAATAATGTTTGAGTTTTCAGTGTTCAAGTTTTGCACCTTCTGTTCATTTTCAGAGACTCTTCTTTAGCTAAAACATAAAACATGGCATCTGGTTCTGCTGGAATAGCAGTGGTGAAAGCACAGGCTGTTGCCTTAAGCTTTCTCCTTTCAGGCCCTTTTAGTTGTTTTGTCCAAGCTAGGACAGGAGGACTGACATCAGCTGTTGTGTCAGGTTCAGTCTTTGGCTGGGGTTCCTTTACCTGTAGGAGAGCAGACCCAGACTGCACCCACGCTCTTGAGAGGATTTATTACAATTGGAGCAAGAAAAGCAGTGCTAGGAGATGGTGGAAATTACATAAACACAGAAATGACGAGGTGAGCACAGACCTCTGGAGATCACCTAGTCCACCTCCCTGCTGTGACCAGTCAGGTTCAATATCTCCAAGGTTCAGTGTTTCAAAGGGTGGAGATTACACAACCTCTTCGGGCAGCCTGTGCCGGTGTTCTGAAACCACTGCTATTTTTGCCTCACCTGGAGCCCACGCACGGCCAAATCCACAGGCTGGTTTGTCTGTGAAGCAGGCTGGGACTGAAACTCTGCAGGGACGTCTGTGGGATTTCTGGATGATGGTCAGGCCAGTTACTTGGGAGATAAAGTGTGGAAATGGTTCATCCTGCCTCTGTGCTGGAAATAGTGCTTGTTGACCTGTGGAAAGGATCCGTCCATAGGGCTGGGACCTCAGCTGTGAGGTAATATGGGAATGTCCTCGTGTTGGCCATGCTGCATGTGGCTGAAGGTTGACCAAGGAGTGGTTTAATTAATGGGGAATAAGAAAAGAAAAAATTCTCTGGATCAGGTGCCTTCCTGGTGCTATCTCACAACCTCACAGGGTCTGTTTTGCCTCCCCCAGGAGTTTGAAGAAGATGCCTTTGATTTCCACCACAAGGTAGAAGACATTGACAGGCAGCTGGGCACAGTTTTCATCCAGGCCTTTGACGATGCCTCAGACCTGGAGCATGCATTCAAGGTTTGTCTACCAGCCCCTGCCCTCTTGTAGAAGGAAAATCAAGGTGCTGAGGGGTTGCCTTGGTGGGAGTCATGCAGAGGAGACCAGGCAGGGCCATAGCCACAAGAGCTGGTATTTGCCAATGGGAATGGATGGTAGGATGGGGGAGACTTGTAGCTTTTGAGCTGATCTTGGTTAGTGATGTTCAGGGTCCCTCACAAAGTGTCCAGCCATGAAGCTGGCAGCAGTGTGCTTGCTCAGAGCTTTGGGACTATTCCTGCTCTTCCCATTGAGACACCAACAGCACAGCTCTCCATTCAGTTTTGGAAAGAGCAGGCAAAGAAATGATTCAGGTCAGCCGTCTGGGTGCCAGACCTTACTGGTGTTTCTGTCTGTGAGTTGAAGAACATGAGGCTCCTTCTAGGTTTTCCTGCCGAGAACCTCTGTTAGATCTCAGGGGATGGTTGTTACCGTCAGTTTGTTTATAAAGGGATGCTTTTCAGTTTGGGAAACAGATTTTCTTGAAGCAGGGCTGTTTCATTACTGATTGATCTAGCATGCACAAAAAATGGTCTTTTCTGATCAAGCTCAATCAAAGTGTTTGTAGAAAAAAGCTGTAGAAAGAGCTAGTGGGTTTTGTGTCAAAGGTCTTGAGAAAAATAGAAAGTTTTGAAGCATTTGAAGAGAGTCATAGAATCATAGACTAGACCAGCTTGGAAGTGACCTCCAAAGGTCATCCAGTCCAATCTCCCTGCAGGGAGCAGGGACGTCCTCAACTAGAGTATGTTGCCCAGAAGCTGGTCCAGTCTCCCCCTGAGTATCTGCAGGGATGGGGCCTCAACTCCCTCCATGGGCAACCTGTTCCAGTGTTCAACCCCCTCCTGCTAAAGAACTTCTTCCTAATAGCCCATTTCAGTCTGCCCCTTTCCAATTTAAACTGGAGTGACAGCTGGAACGTGGTTCACCCACAGAGAAAGTCTGAGCATCTCTAACAAAGGGAGAGACTGCTTGGAAAAGCAGGAGAAAGAAAAGAAAGTGCCCTTGGGTGCAGACTTCTGGATTAGTGAGGAAGATCCCAAGGGGCCTCTGTGCAGAAGTCAGGGTGATGAATATTTTTCCCATTATTTCCTGCTTCCTCTCCTCTACAGCTGCTGGACATGTTTGGGAGCCTTTTGGAGAGACCAGTCATCGCTGCAGATGCTGCTGCCAAGTACTCTGTCCTCATTAGCATGTTCAACAGTGCCCTGGACCACATCAGGCTCATCTACTCCAGGCACATCCAGGCAGAGTTGGAGCTCGGTGGGTGGTGTGTGCTGAATGAAATCGATTTTATGGGAAATTGGATTTAGATTCATTTGTGGAGGGAAGCAATTGGCTTTTCTCAGGAAGCCAAAACTTTCCAAATTGCAAATGGTTTCAGCCTCTGTAGCTCCTGGTGGAAAATATCTGGGGCAAGAATATCCTTGCTCAGATGCGGGCATGTGCTGTGTGACTGGGTGTGAAAACACATGCTGGGCTCTTACTCCAGCAAGGCTGTGACGGGGCTTCTTTCCATCCTTGTGTATTGACTTGAACACCCCATGGGACTGGCAAAGCCGCTGTGTGCTCCTCAATAAGAATGAATTGCATCGCCCTAGCAATGCTCTGAATGCTAAGCATGTGAGCTGGGCTCTGCAACCAAGCACTCAGACTTTTTGCATTGACTTAATATAGGTGCAGGAGGGAACGGGCTTTGCAATGAGGAGAGTGTGTGTTTTTGAGCAGAACCTGTTTTCTTACCTTCAAGAGACTGTTCTGGAAACAGGCAGCACTGCTGGAATCAGTGCAGGTTAAAAAAGGCAGTGGAGAAATTAGTCGAGGTGGACCTGTGGGTGTTTGTCTGTGGATGGCAGTAGGAGGCTTGTCCTGCTCACAGAACTGCACCGGTGCAGTGATATGAGGTTCAAGAAGGAATCTGGGAAAGCCATGTGGTTTTGTGCAGACCAGACCTGTTGGTGTATGTTTGGCGTTACCACTGCTGTGTCTGGTGAAATGCTGTTCCCATGTGCCCTCCCAGGTTCTCCTCCTGTGCACAAGAACATGCCACTGGTAGCTGGAGCTCTGTGCTGGGCTCAGGAGCTGCGAGCACGAATCCAAGGGCCGTTCGATCACTTCCAGCGCATCCCATACCTGTGCGTGTCTATTGAGCTAAGTGGCTTCATGACCATCTTGATAAATTTACTCTGATCAATCTGATTTTCTTTCTGTGCTGAACATTGTCCCCTGGTTATAGCTCAAATAATTCTTAGCCGAAGAGGTGTGAAGTGGTTGCACCGGTGCTCTTCAGCTTCCCTGAGATCATTATTTTTTTAAGAAACTCGTTATCTAGATTTCCTTCGAGCTGGTTAAGTGGCACAGAGAGGATAGCCCATGGGCTGAATGGGTCTGAATGTGAATGGCAAACACTGCAAACCATGAAGAGCAATAGAGAACTGACTTTCCTTCTCTTCTGAGCAGCTGATAACATACCTGGCAGCAGGGGGTGATGTGATGCTCTTTGCTACAAAC
>VZRI01007481.1:6403-34576 GCA_013397515.1 Upupa epops | reverse complement strand
TCCAGACACGGGGACTCCCCCACTGCCCTGGGCAGTCCAGTCCAGGCTCTGAGCACCCTTTCCCTGAGGAAGGGCTTCCTAACATCCAATCTAACCCTCCCCTGGCAGCTTCAGGCCCTGCCCTCCCCTCCCCATCCCTGGAGAACAGGGACAGCCTGGCTGTGGCCCTGAGTGCCCTGGGGTGGCCACTGGAGTGATGTTAGGTGCTGGGCTGAGCTGGATGAGCTCAGAGGGCTTTTCCAGCCTCGATCATTCAGTGACTCTGCGCTCCTGCACCGACAAGGAGTTACTCTTATTATTATGTGCTGGAATAAGCTGGAGGATCCGGACCTATTTACATAGAGACCACGATGTTCCTTCCTAGAGCACGCTGTGTCTCGTTCATCAGCTGTGTTTTCCTCCACCTATCTCCCTTTGGCACTGCAGTGAGGAGCCCCGTTTCAAGACACCAGCTGTCTCTTCCATCTTCTTTGTATTCCTCTGCTGGAGAGCTGTCTGCATCTCCATAAGCAGAAATCTGCAATAGAACCCTCCAGAAGCCTCTCCACCTCCAGAAGCCTTCTCCTCCTCCAGGGGAGGGTAGAAAGAAACTCGAGGGGTCAAACGTGGAGGGGAGAGGAATGACCTGATGCGCTGTGCATTTCCTTCCACGTAAGACCAGACAGGCTCCACTTCCCAGCAGCAGTTAAACTGGTAACTGCATGCATGAAGCTATAGGAATAAACAGATGTGACCCTGTTCATGGCTACTGCAGCCGAGCAGGGATGGGAGCAGAGAGCAGCGATGCTGGAGAAGCCAGCAGAAAGCAAACAAAGTCTTTTAAAAGGGAAACAAAATTCCCAGTCAAAATCCCAGTTCCAGCCAGGATTTGATTGATCATTTCCTCAGCACAGCCACAGTCCTGAGACTTCTTGGGAGAGGGGGGGTGTGTGTTGGGGGTTATATTAATAGCGACTAATAAATGTCACTGCAATCAGCAGCGCTGCCTTTCATCAGCCAGGGGTCTGGTGCTGATGCGCTGAGGAAATCAAGGGGAGTGAATTGGGGAAGCAGCTGGAGGCAGCGCTGCTAATGCAATCGAAACCAACAACAGCTCTAGAAACAGAGGAGCTTGCTCGTTTGGGTTTAGCTCACTTCTCTCTGGAACAGCGTGGTTTCCTTTATGCCTAGGAACTCCTTATCTAACTCTTAGAGCCATCACAACACATCCTCTCTGCAAGAGAGGACTTAAAGCACAGGGCAAACCCAGAGGAAGAGTAAGGTCCTATCTATTTTAGAGCCTCCCCTATACTCTTACACCGGGAAATTCCCATCCCCAAATGGGAAGCAACCCATATTCTCCCTCTTTTCCATATTCAGCCTCTGGAGGGGTTGAAGGACAGCCTGGCTGTGACCCTGAGTGCCCTGGCCTGGCTGATGGGGAGATGTCAGGTCCTGGGCTGGGCTGGATGAGCTCAGAGGGCTTTGCCAGCCTCAACAGCTCTGTGATTCTGTAGACCCAAAATCTGAGACACTTTTATCCTCCCTTGAGTCCAGGAGAGGCTTTCAGAAAGGTCTGTGACACCGCTCACCCTGTCAGGCCAGCACGCAGCACCCCACGCTCATCTCACAACGGCCGTCTCTGATGCTGTAACCTGCACAGCGAGTTCGGGTCGGGAAAGGTTTATCCAGTGTTAGAATCGAGGCCGTAGGATTCGGGAAATCAACAGATGGCCTCAGATTTAGGGTATTTAAAGAAGATTTTTCATTGTGAATGAAAATCGCTGGGAATCGGCACGTCACCGAACCTCAGGTATGCGCTTGATCTTATCTCAGAAATAATTGAAGCCAGATCAGGCAGGTTAACATATGGACTCGATTTCATTCCTTCTATTCCAAGTAGATTACAGAAGGACTAAAGCTACTTATATTTCAAGCTTACCAGTATTCATTTGAATAAGAGAACCGATGAGGGAAGCACGACTGGCAGCCACGCGGCTGCACGACTCTCTCCACTCAGTACCACAAGGTGCAGTGATAATCTGATCTTCTTACTTTTCGATAGAGTAAAACCTCTCCAGGTATCATTATGCCCCCTATTTTTGCCACAGGAACAGGCGGGATGTTTAGAGTCCATCTTAAAAGAGAGCACAGTACCGTGAGGAGGAAGAGGAGGAGGAGGACACAGAGGCGTGAGACCGTGCTATGTAGGAGAGCTGCCGACATGCAGACACTGAAATGCGCACAGTGAGTTAGGACACGGTGATCAGGAGCCAGACATTGACGTCCACGTGTGGGGACCAGCATTCCAATTGCCTTGGCTTCCCTGGTTGTGGCATGTAGGGAAGCAGCTGCTGCAGCTGCACAGTCCCTGAGAGACAGATGCCCAAGGCAGAGAGATGATACAGATGTCCAGAACCTTCCCACCTGCCACCTGGCTGAATTCAGGCTGGTTATTGCAAGATGTGGATAACCATCTGTACATCTGTCTAGTTCTGACAGATCAAGGTCATATTTTGTGAGAAGTTAATCAGCAGAGGAAGTTAGACCGAGCACGGAGGAAAATTCAGCCCTATTTTGTGCAGGCACTGCAGCAGCTTCTACACCCTCTCTCTCTCAGTCCAGCTCAGAATGGCCGGGGGATCAGACAGTCAGCACCCAGTGCTTTATTTTTTAGCATATTTGCAATAAATAAACCATAATAATTATATTCATTATGAAAAATTAATAATTAGGTTTTAAGGACTGTCCTCTGCCTTCTTTTATTTTCATAGAGGAGAAGGAAAGTCTGTGTGCTACAAGAGCCAAAGTGAACTTCTCACTCCACTACTCATGATGCAGAGTTCTAACTACTCCATACAGACGTGCAGGCATGTGCAGAGGAAGAGTGCCCCAAATTTTTTGTATACTAGGCTTTGATTAGTAAAGTTGATCTTAAGAATCATTAGTATTTACCGGAGTGACCCTCATCACACCCTCTAAGATGGTTCATGCCTGTTTACAGATCATTAGGGGTTGGAAGTCACCTCTAGGGGGGCTAGCAGGACCACAGCACGTAAGGCAGCTCATAGGAGGCATCCAGATGGCTAAATACCCCAGCGAGTGAAAGCAAGAGAGCTAAGGTGCTTCCAGCCCAGCAAAGCAGAGCAGTGGCACCAGCAGGAATGCAGGGCAAGATCCCCAGTTCCCACCCCCCACTCCTATGTGGCAAACTACACAGATTCTGCAGTTGAAATTAGTGCAGCCATCAATGCAAACCTTTACTGAGAGAGGCAGCAGAGAAGCACATCCTAGCGCATCCCTGTGTTACACAGAGTGACCGAGGCTGGAAAAGCACCCTGAGCTCACCCAGCCCAACACCTAACATCACCCCAGCAGCCACCCCAGGGCACTCAGGGCCACAGCCAGGCTGTCCTTCAACACCTCCAGACACAGGGACTCCCCCACTGCCCTGGGCAGTCCATTCCAATGTCTAACCACCCTTTCCATGAGGAAGGGCTCTCTAACATCCAACCTAATCCTTCTCTGACAGCATCAGGCCCTGCCCACTCAACCTGGTGCTGGGTGCCTGGGAGAGGAGCCCAACGTCCACCTGACTGCAACCTCTTTTCATCCCTGAAGATGTTGTAGAGAGGGAGAAGGTCACTCCTGAGTCTCAACTTCTGCAAGCTAAATGCCCTTAGCTCCCTCAGCCTCTCCTCATCAGCCTTTCCCTCCAGTCCCTTCCCCAGCCTCATTGCTCCTCTGCACCTGCTCCAGCCCCTCCATCTCTTGCTTGCCCAGCACTGCCCCCAGCACTCAAGGAGAGGCCTCCCCAGTGCCCAGTCCAGGGGGAGAATGACATCCCTAGTCCTGCTGGCCACACTAGTGCTGATCCTAGCCAGGATGCCATGAAAGTTCTCTGGGATGTCTGTAGAAACACAGACACAAGGTCGGCTCAAGAGCTGAGCTCAGATTCATTAAACTCTCCAGAGATAATCTCTGAAAGGCCACAGACTCCACTCAGCAGCTATAAATTACCAACTCTTCATCACAGCAAGATGCTCTGCCCACCTTCCCCTACTTTTAAGCTTCAGAAGCTCCAGGTGAGGAGAGCATAACGTCAGGACTTCAATCCTACAGACATAAGTAACTGCTTTCAGCTTTCACTGTTGTCTCTACACTACAGACTCTCTGTCAGGGATAGGAAACACCTGACTAAACCCACCAGGAAATCTACCCTCTTTATTCCACCCACAGCTGCTCATCCCAGGCTCCTTGGAGCTGTCACTCACAGCTTTCCCATCCCTCCACCAGGAGCATTTAGAGATGCCTGATGGAAGCAGGGTAAAGGCAGACAGCTAAAACATTCAGGCACCCACAGCTCGTCTAGTTTCCTCTTCAGAACAGACAATAAAGCTTGACTATAGCTCTGACTGGGGCTGGATGTGAGGAGGATGTTCTTCACTGGGAGAGTAGGGAGAGCCTGGACTGGGTTGCCCAGGGAGGTGGTTGAACTCCCGACTCTGGAGGTGTTTAGGGATGAGGCTCTGGCCAGCCTGCTCTAGGGTGGGGTGTCCCTGCCCATGGCAGGGGGGTTGGAACTGGATGATCCTGGGGTCCCTTCCAACCCTGATCAGTTCTATAGCATCTTCCCAGGGAGGGTGACAGGGCACTGGAGGTATCTGCTTGAGGGTGTTATGAGGTCTCCTTCTCTGGAGACATTTGAAACCCACCTGGACCTGGTCTGGGTGATCCTGCTGTGGCAGGGGGATTGGACTGGATGATCTTTCCAGGTCCCTTCCCATCCCTCAGGATTCTACTAAAGGAAAGTCGCAGCTGAAACAGCCATCTCCCCCAGCACCATGAAGATCAGTAACGCCAGCGCAGTTTGGCATTTCCAAGCATTTTCTACCTCAAACCAAAGAGATTTACTTCAAATAATGAATCTGTATGGGCTCGTCCGTGGCGTTAGAGAAGGTTATTTAAGGCATTCATCAGGCGTTCCAGTCCTCACGTAGGTTCTTGTAAAACACTGAGCACAGAATAGAGGCTGGAGGATCGCTGCACATAATTATAGCTTTCCCTAAGTGCCATGTCAGAAGTCAAATATAATGTCTGTAAGCACAATAGGATAGCTTTCCCCAAGTGGAGAGCGAGATAATCTCGAGCCTGTAAGCACGCATAACACAGAAACACTGGAAATATAAACACAGCCACTGGAGGGACAAATACATCTTCTACTAGTGCAGGCAACCTAGTGACTCAAACAGTATCAGGGCAACCTATGGGTTTCATCACACCCGATGCTTTCAATGGTGAGAGGGCAACTCACGGAATCATTGAGGCTGGCAAAGCCCTCTGAGCTCCTCCAGCCCAGCCCAGCACCTAACATCACCCCAGCAGCCACCCCAGGGCACTCAGGGCCACAGCCAGGCTGTCCTTCAACACCTCCAGACACGGGGACTCCCCCACTGCCCTGGGCAGTCCAGTCCAATGTCTAACAGCTCTTTCCATGAGGAAGGGCTTCCTAACATCCAACCTAACCCTCTCCTGGTGCAGCCACAGGTCCTGCCCTCTTATTCTAAGGTGAGTTGCTTGGATGAACAACCCAATCCTCACCCAACTACAGCCTCCCATGAGGTAGTTTTAGAGAGGGAGAAGATCCCCACCCAGTCTCGTCCAGGCTATTCAGAGATCTTGTACTGCACAGCTCTATTTCCCACTTGTTGCCACTCTATTATTCCAACTAATAATACCTCCAATTTGTTCCTTAATTAGCTAAAGCAATTGTGTGTCACAACCTCCCTGCTAGCTCGCTACTGCCATATCTCCTTCTTCAGGGATCTTGACAACACAGTCATAGTGGGAGAACAGTTGGCTTTACTCCTACGAGTCTCACTGGGTTCAGGCAGTCACTTCAGGAGGGTAAAGCAAGCGAGACTTGGCTTTACAAGTTCTTGCTGAAGCTCATGAAAGGTATCCCAGTACTGATGAGGCTGGAAAGGACCTGAAAGCTCACCCAGTCCAACCTAAAACCAACCCAGTAACCCTAACCTCTGCCATCTAGCTCATGCCACTCAGCACTTCATCCAGCCTGACCGTGAACACCTCCAGGGACGGTGACCCGATCCCCTCCGTGGGCAGCCCCTTCCAAACCAGGATCACTCTGCCAGTGAAAAACTTCTTCCTAAGCTTAAGTCTAAACCTCCCCAATGAAGCTGAAGACTGTGACCCCCTGTCCTGTCTCCAGTGCCCAGGGAGAACAGACTGACCCCTGCCTGCCTCCAACCCCCTTTAGGTAGTTACAGACAGCGATAAGGTCACCCCTGAGCCTCCTCTTCTCCAGGCTGAACAGCCCCAGCTCCATCAGCCTCTCCTCCTAGGGCTGACCTTCCAGGTAGGGACAAGAGAGCAGCCCCGATGTCACAGAATCATTAGGGATCGGAAGGGACCTTTGTTTTTCTCCCTCATGCAGGACGACGACAGAGAACGCAGAAACAGACTTCCCCTCCCTCATTCCGACAGAAGATAAAGGCACTGCCCAACAATAACGAAGCAGCCGGAGGAGGCAAAGACGAGCGAGCAGCAAGCATCCTGTACCATCGCTCGTCATTCTGAAACGCCCGGTGTCCTGCGAGTTGATGTCACCCGAGAAAAGAGTCCTTCGCTTTGCTTCCCACTGCTTTGCTGACCTTCCGAGGCGGCTGGCGTAGCAGGAGGCAGCAGCAGAGTGCTTTTATTCCATACAAATGGCCCGGCTGATAAAACTCGGTGAAGTGACAGGAACCCAACAGTAGTTCTCACGGCTCCCGGCTCGGTAATTGAGAGGGGAACGCGCGGCGATGAAACCACAACGAGCACAGCGTCGGTTTCATTCGTGGTTGTCGGGAGGTTTATTGAAATACAGAGTTGTTGGAGCTCGAGATAAGAGTCTGACTGGGGGTCTTCACGTTCCTCATCGCACACCACAGGTTACTCCATGAGTTCTCACTGTAAGATGCATCCATTCTGAGAAAGGCTGACAAATTCACAGCTCCAGCCGCGTTTCTGGGTGCAAAACCTCCAGCGTTCAATAGCTGCTGCTGGTTTCTTTAAGTTCAGATTTAGAGTGCTCTGAGCTGATCAAACCCACTCAACGAACTGCAGGCAGCACACAGACCGGCTAGTGAGATAGGGGAAAGGGGTAGGAGATGCAAAAGAACTCATCTGTGTGACTTTGTTCTCCCTGATCAGCAGCTGGTACTGGTCTCTACCCAGTCCTTTCAGTATTTAATGAAGCCTCAAGAATACCCATTCTTTCATCTCTTACATTTTTTCCTCCTCCTCCTTCCAGTAGGATCATGGAATGGTTCAGGTTTGAACCATCATCCAGTTCCAACCCCCTGCACAGGCAGGGACAGCTTCACCAGAGCAGGGTACTCAGGGCCCCAGCCAACCTGGCCTTCAGCACTGCCAGGGATGGGGCAGCCACAGCTGCCTTGGGCACCCTGTGCCAGCATCTCAGCCCCCTCCCAGCAAAGAATTGGCTCCTCATGGCCAACCTCACTCCCCCCTCTGTTAACTGTAATCTCTCTCTGTTTTACTCATTTCTATACCTTTCCTTTATGCAGAAAGACTAGAGATCTCAACAGGTCCTTCCAATCAGTTGCAGAGCAGCAACCAAGGTTAAATAAACAAAGCCCATGTAGAAAACCCAAATCAATTCAAAAAGAATTGATTTTGTTTTTATTTTAATTGTGCTCATCGATTTTGTTCCCAGAAAACAAAATCAATACAGTAGCTGCACACAGACTATTGAAGTTTGATAAAATATCTCTGTATAATAAAGAGGTCAAAGCCCCTACTCTATCACCGATTCATAGAGTTGTTCAGGTTGGAAGGGGCCTTCAAGAGCATCCAGCCCAGTCCCCCTGCCACAGCAGGATCCCCCAGACCCAGTGGCACAGGAACACAGCCAGGCGGGGCTGGAACGTCTGCAGAGAAGGAGATTCCACAACCCCCCTGGACAGCCTGGTCCAGTGCTCCGGGACCCTCCCTGGGAAGAAGGTCCTGCTGAGGTTGAGAGGGAACCTCCTCTGCTCCAGCTGGCACCCAGTGCCCCTTAAAACAATCACCCTTTTCTTTCTCTAACTCATCTCATACACAGTGTAATATTCATATATGTCTATAAAACAAAGAACTGCTGTATGCAGTTGGCACTAGAGTCTCTGTCTTCATACAATGCGTAGAGCTCAGCACTGACTCCAGACTCAGAGGTTCTCCCTTGTGTGGATTTCACACCGGCAAGAGCACGACCCTTCACACAACTACTCTACTCTGGAGGACTCTGAGTGAATTGTCTTTAACAACCAGCCTGTTTGAGCCTGTATGACTGTTGATGTCCTTGTTCGCTCATAGATTCACTGAACACACGTCGATTTCTGCTCCACATCAGCTCTGCCTCACATTTCTAGGTAGCACAGAAGTGATCCAACACTGAGATTGCATGTGAATTTCTGGAGTCAGTCCTGAGGTATGAACTCTGTCTCTCTAGCACATCACTGTCTCGCTGGTACTCATCTCCCAGGTACCGAGTGAAGAAGCCATCGACTCGAGTGGCAGTCCTTTCAGGGGCTGGAGCAAAGGAGAAAAGACTTTGCTCGTGCAGTTCCTACCCCTAAATTACATGGTGCTCAAACCTGCTGCTCTAATTCCAATCCCTTCTACTCACCAACCCCTCCTCACAACAGGCTTTGTGTTTTAGCCTGTTGACTCTGTCTAACAGCTCTCCAAAATCATCCAGACTGCAATCTCAGCCTCTTCTTTCAGGGTTTTATTGAAACCCCTTCTCCAGAGTTCCCCTTGGTCTTTAAGATCAAGTTTGCTCTCAAGGTCCACTTAGCTGTGCAGGAGCCCTGCCCCCTGGGAATCGCTTTCTCAGTGTGAGGGAGCACAGAGAGGGGCTGTATTTTGTGATCCAACATCCCTTGGAGTTGGAGTCGCATCTCACGGGTGATTCACTTACGAGCACTACATTCATTTTACACCATTCCTCAGTGTGGCCTGGGGGCTGCCCAGCCTGCACTGTACCCACCTATAAAACATACAAAAACACATGACTGCTTACCGGGATGGCAGTGGGCTGTGGGCTGCCTAATCCTGCGCCCTGGACCTGAGCACAGCGATGCCTCTTCTCTCCCTTAGATCCAAAGGCACTCCATAAATTCACTACTTGGCTCTGGGAGTGCTGAAAACTAATGGGATGGACTGCTCAGTGAGGGATCACTACTGCCAGGAACGGGAATGGAGCGAAAGATCATCCAGTCCAACCCCCTGCCACAGCAGGATCACCCAGACAAAGTGGCACAGGAACACAGTCAGGAGAGTCTTTAATGTCTCCAGAGAAGGAGACTCCAAACCCCCCTGGACTGTTCCAATGCTCTGGGAACCTCCTTAGGAAGAAGGTCCTGCTGAGATTGAGAGGGAACCTCCTCTGTTCCAGCTGGCACCCAGTGCCCCTTGTCCTGTCCCCAGATGCCCTTGAGCAGAGCCTGGCTCCATCCTCCTGACACCCCCTCCTCTGTCCACTGATAGACAGTGATGGTTTCTCTGCAATATCTTATTCAAAACCAGTTGGTCTCTCCCCGAGTGATGATTTAGCATCTCCACAAGAGACATTAACCAGTTACGTGCTGGTTTTCAACGTGTGTGGCTGCCATTTGCCATCAGCACCATCAGCTTCTCCAGTGGCTTTTGGATTGTTGAGGATTCCTGTTTACTTTGCATCCCTCACTACTCAGTCCTTATTTTCCCACACGTTAGTGAATCACTTCTACTCAATCACACACAGGCAAAGTTAAAAACGAAGGCCATGAGTGTAGGACAGCGATTTCGAGTGTCTCTCCAAAGCAGCTTTTGCTCTATGAACATAATCCATAAAAGACTCCCAAATGTCCTCAAATAAGTAACGGCTGTTCCTCAGTCTAAATAGGATCTTCTCACAGGAAGCCATCTGGGACATCAAGCAAAACAGTCTGCTTCAGCTGCACACGGAATGTGTTTAGCACTCGGTGAAATTCATCATCATCATCATCATCAATCCAATTCCATACAAATCTCTCTGCTCAGGTCCCACTGTCTTAGCTCAGTGCCACCGTGAGGATGTTAAACTGGAGCAAAACACTCCTGGGGAAATAGGGGTACTGCATCCATCCATCCCTCCCTCCCCCCAGGAGAGCTGGGGAGGGGCTGTTCCCAAGGGCTGGGAGTGGTAGGAGCAGGGGGAATNGGAACTGGATGATCTTGAAGATCCCTTCCAACTTGAACCATTCTAGGACTGTATGATCCATCCCCCCATCCATCCACCTATCCCTCCCTCTTCATCCACTTGGCTCTCTATAGCTGTCCTTTCAGAACACTGAGTTCCTCAAAGCTGCAAACATCAACCATTAATCAATTTAAAGTAAATGACTTGCTGAGTGTGAGGATGCTTTCACTGCACTGGTAGCCTTGGCCAGAATGCATCCAACAGATGTGCTGCAAATATCACTCCCTATGATACAAACACATAAACATGTATAAACAGGGAGGGCAATATTGTAATATTAATTAATAATTATAGGATAAAATCATTAGTTATTAGTTCCTAAGCTGAGTGTGACCTGTCCTAGGTCACATAGAAAGGGTGGGGGTCAGGAGGAAGGAGCCAGGCTCTGCTCAGGGGCACCCAATGCCAGGACAAGGGGCACTGGGTGCCAGCTGGAACAGAGGAGGTTCCACATCAAGAGGAGAAGAGACTTCTTCCCAGGGAGGGTGCCAGAGCCCCGGCAGGGGCTGCCCAGGGGGGGTGTGGAATCTCCTTCTCTGGAGATATTCCAGACCTGCCTGGACTGCTCCTGTGCCACTGGATCTAGGGGCTCCTGCTGTGGACTGGATGATCTTTGGAGGTCCCTTCCAACCCCTAGCAGTCTGGGGTTCAGTGAACCCACGTCTGTTAACACGTTATGACTGCAGCCTATGGGATATGTCAATCTGATTGATGTGCGAGTTATTCACCATCAGAGGCAAGGCAAGGCTCTACAGCATCTCACACGTCTGAAATAGAACTGAAAGACAAAACAAGGCTCCTTTTTGCTCACTCCTGCAAATGCCAGATAAAAATCTCTCTCATTCTTTTTTCCTATTACATTTCACACCGACGATTGCGCTCTATTTATAAAACTTCCTTTCCAGTTTGTAAGAGAAGTCAGAAGAAGCAAATGAGGACCCAGAGGAAGAGCGTTGGATAGGGCCTCATTTAATACAGGAAAATCCATTCATAATTGTGGCTCTGAAAGTTGGAAGGAGAAGGAAAAGTTCAAGAAATCAACTGAAGGGGGTAAACACCTAAGTTTGGTATCACTGAATATTTGAATTCTAATTTTTGTTTCATTTTTAATTAAATTTTAAGACTTTCTTCTAATATAAATCTACTTACATCCCCTTGGCCATACTCGTAATTAATTTGCAGCATCACTGTATGTAGCTCCTGTTGATGTTGAGTATCCCTACTCCTGGACTGGGCACTCCTGGAGTCCTCCCCTCGAGTCCAGGGGGCAGTTCTGGGCCCCTCACTTCAAGAGATTGAAAAGCTGGGAAGGGTCCAGAGGGTCTGGGTGACCCTGCTGTGGCAGGGGGATTGGACTGGATGATCTTTGAGGTCCCTTCCCATCCCTAAGGATTCTCCGATTCCCCCTTGCCTTAGGTGTACCAGAACCTGCTAGAAGGAAAGCACCTCTATGACACCTAACACTGATGAAGTTCCATTCAGAACTAGCAAGAACATTTGTACCTCACCTCACGACTGCAGAGCATTGAGGATCTTTCATACTACACTAAACAAATACTGCATCAACACCGTTCTCTCTCGTTGCTGGTTACTCCTCATTCTCATATGAAGAGAAATCAAAGAGTCACTTCCCACTTACTTCAAGGTTCTGAGGGACATGAAGCAGTGGCTTAAAACCAGGTGGCAGGAATAGTTACCACCCTCATCCATCTGCTCCACCCTTCTGATGGACACTAACGTCCCGAGGCATCTGATGTGCTCGAGAGTGAGCTCACTGCCTCTTGCCATCTTCAGCCGGGTGGATTACAGCGAGAGGGTTTGGTTGCTCCCCGTGCAGTGAAACACTAAGTGATGCAAGGGAGCTTTGAGGCTCCACATCTTGAAGAGAGGAACAGCATCTGCCATCCATGCTTGATGCAGGATACCTGTCAGCACCCTAAGTCTGACTACGCAAAGCCCTCTCACAGCTAAACCTGTGGCCTATGGTTATTAAAGAGATTGTTCTGAATCTCTGAGCTGAATTCCTCCAGAAAGTGCTTGCTCAGGACGCTATCGTTAATTTTCAGATGTAGCCTCGTGAACACCTCCTTGAACCCCAGGAACGTGTTCATTCCTCTTACAGCAGCAGCACACAACGCGGTGCGGCTAACAAATGTGGCTGTCACACCGGTGCTTGTATAATCCTGCCTAATTAATTGCTCTTCTGCTGCTGCTCCTGTCCCGTGATTTCTCCCATGAATTTACTTACAACCCCTCTTCTCCTAGCTATTGTGTTTTCAATTAAGTTGTAGTTAATTGCTGCAGTCTGGAAAGCTTGGGAGTGCTTCACCTTGCGCGGTCCCATCTTCACCCAAAAGACAACGCAAAACTCGGTCTTAACACTGTTTCTTGCCTTGAGCGATGAACGTTCCCCCTGTTTATAGGGATTCCTTTCGCAGCACCACCAGCCATCTCATTTCATGGAGTTGTACACGGGTTGTACACGGGTTGTAATTCCTCTAGTAACCCAGCCCCCGACTCGAGTGTAGAGAGAATTTCCCGGGTGGCACTGCATCAGCTGCTCGCTCAAGTGCGAGGAGATCACTGCATCTGATTTATCTAGGAACCACAGAATCATCAGGGATGGAAGGGACCTGCAAAGATCACCCAGTCCAGTCCCCCAGCCAGAGCAGGATCACCAGACCCAGTGGCACAGGAACACAGCCAGGCGGGGCTGGAACGCCTGCAGAGAAGGAGACTCCACAGCCCCCCTGGGCAGCCTGGTCCAGTGCTCCGGGACCCTCCCTGGGAAGAAGGTCCTGCTGAGACTGATAGGGAACCCGCTCTGTTCCAGCTGGCACCCAGTGCCCCTTGTCCAGACTGGCTGGGGCCCAGAGTACCCTGCTCTAGTGCAGGTGTCCCTACCTTTGCAGGGGGGTTGGAACTGGACGATGCCCTTCCAAGGGGATCATCCTTTAAGGCCCCTTCCAACCCTGGCCACTCTGTGACTCTATAACTGCTTACTGTGCAGCGTGAAGCATTACTTCTCACCTCCCGAGTACAACAGCCTTCACAGGAACTCTTTACATCTCAGCCCTTGGGAGCCGTTGGGCCAGTAATCCCTGTTCAGCCTAGACCCTCCTACTACACCTTCAGGAGATGCTTCTGCCTTCCTCACCTTTTCCCTGACCCTGCTTCAGGGGAGCAAGCAAGGTGATCGACTGAAGAAGGGAATAAATGCAGTAATGCTGCTCGGGTCAGAGACAGCCCGAGCAGCAGCAGCAGACCCCCTGCTTCTTCCCCGGTGGGAAGCTCCAGCTGCTCAGGCAGCAAAGCTGATTATGTCGAAGGCACTTGAGGACTCTAAAGTCTCACCGAGCAGGTACAGCTTACAGAATGAGTGATGGGAATAAGACCCAAAAGGGTGGTGGAGTGGGATGGGAGGGTGTTGGGTTTAAGCTTCATACCAGATCTCTAAGAAGGAAGAGGCTAGGAAAGACCTACCAGGCTCTACATCAGATTCCAAACACAGGTAAGTAGGGGTCACAAGTCATGACTCTGTAGGGTTCATGAGCCTAAACCCACTCCTCTCTGCAGACACTTGCTTTCTCAACACTGATTTCAAAGCGAGGAGGGCTTGGCTTTGCATCTTCCCCTTCAGAGGGAACACAAACACCTCTAAATGAGTCAGACGTCTCCAGTCTTTCTCAACGAGCAGCATGGGGCTGCCTAGCAAGTAAGAGCTTGTTGCATCGGCCCTCTCGTGCGCAGGGCATGGCTGATCAGCTGAGTTCATGTCTGGCAGACTATCCCAAGGATTTCACATTGGGCAACTAATTGCTTTGCCTTCTCTCATCACTGTTTTGTTAATGAGAAGGGAGAACCTCGGGTTTATTGGACATCATCTATCGCAGATACAGAGAAACCAAGAAGGAAGAGTGAGCGGCTAAGAAAGAGACCTTTCCTTTCATGGACATCTTCTGATATTAAAGCTGAAATAACCCAGGTTAAGCTCCATTTGATAGGAGTTTGATCAACAGTAAGAAGCATCCTGTGTGTTTATTTCTAAGAGAAGGAGGTCTGAAATAACTCAGGATAGGATGAGGGGCAGTGGCCTCAAGCTGCTTCAGGGGAAGGTTAGACTGGATCTGAGGAAGAAGCTCTTTGCTGAGAGAGTGGTTGGGCACTGGACCAGGCTGCCCAGGGAGGGGGTGCAGTCCCCATCCCTGGAGGGGTTTAAAAACCGAGCAGCTAGAGCCCTTGAGGCCATGGTCTGGGGGTTGAGGAGCTGCTGGGATGAGGGCTGGGCTTGATGATCCTGAAGGTCCTTGCCAGCCACCATGAGCCTAAAATGACTAACAGCAGCGTAGCTCATGTGTATTAAAACTACTTTTCCATACAATTCATTTTTACAAATGAAAAGCTTCTCAGTTCTTCAAATAGGAAGATTATTGAGCTGAGATCCTGAAATTTGCACAATCTCTTTCATTTTACCATTTCAACAGCATCCTAGGGGTGTGTGTGTAGGGGGGGATGGTTAGCAGATGGAGAGAGGTTCTTCTCCCCCTCTACTCTGCACTGGCGAGACTGCAGCTGGAGGACTGAGTCCAGTTCTGGGCCCCTCAGTTCCAGAAGGACACAGAGCTGCTGGAGGGTGTCCAGCACAGAGCAACGAAGATGATGAAGGAAGGAGAGCAGCTCCCTGCTGAGGAAAGGCTGAGGGAGCTGGGGCTCTGGAGCTGGGAGAAGAGGATGCTGAGGGGGGACCTCATTCATGGCTATGGACTGGAGGATCTTTCAAGGTCCCTGTTGATCCCTAAGGATTCTATGAAACAACTGTACCAGAAGAACTCTGCCACTCCTAGTCCCTTGTCCACTCACTAAATCCTGTGCTCCTTTATGCTTTTAAAGAGAGGGGAAGGAAAACAACCCCAAAGCAAAAGGAGTGGTGCCTCTTTGATGAGCACACAACATTTTTCATACATTTATCGACTCCATTTGTTTTCGGTTGAAGAGTGGAAAAAGAAGCTTTGACAAAAACGTCACTGTGAAAGCAGGGTGATATTTCATTTCCCTCCTTCCGCACCCTTCACTTTGCCTGCAACTCGAGTATTTCCAGCAGCCAGAGAGCGCTCGATTTTTCAGAGCTGTCATTTCCTAGCAAAATCTGCTTAAGGAAAATACTTGGATGCTGTTAGGAAACAGAATCAACATGGAATAGAAAATGCTTTCTATTCTCCTTCACAGGACAACTGGGATTTAACTACCCTAATCGGCAAGAACACCTGAGGATATGGAACCCGGGTTCTATAGAGTCTTTTAAATCCATCAGGCTATGAGACCTTTTCAGGCTGGAGAGGAGAAGACTGAGAGGGGATCTCATTAACATCTAGAAACCTATGAGGACTGGGTGTTAAGAAAGCAAGGACAACCTCTTTTCACTGGTAGCCTGGCATAGAACACGGGGCAATGGATTCCAGCTCCAACACAGAGGTTCCACCTCAATGTGAGAAGTCATCCTTTACCATGAGGGTGACAGAGCTCCCCATGGAGGCAGCGGAGTCTCCTTCTCTGGAGCCTTTCCGGAGCAGTCTGGACCCATTTCTGAGTGACCTGCCTTAGTTTTAGCCTTGCTCTGGCAGGGGGGTTGGACCCTATGATCTTCAGAAGTCCCTTCCAACTCCTAATATCTGTGATTTCCAAAATTATCTAGAATTCCCTCACTTTAGTGGACTGAAGTGATTATTTCCTGCACACTAGTTAGGACCAGTACAGTACAGTCCAACAATCATCAAACCACTGCGTGTCAAACCAACCCTCCAGGTCATCACAACTAACAGGAAGGTTTCACTTAAGGACAGAAAAGCAGGTGATGCTTTTCAGATTTGATGGCCTGCAAGCTCACACAAACTGTTTACAGCCTGGAGTCTGCTGTCTACAACTTACAATCCACAATTCAAACTGGATGCTCATGAGACTCAGTTGGGTGTTAGTTCACTACGTAGAATCACGGAACTGTTAGAGCTGGAAGAGACCTTCAACATCATCGAGTCCAACTTTTTCCCAGCTCTATCATCACCACTAAACCCTGTCCCCCAGTGCAACATAAAGTCANACCTCCAGGGATGGGAACTCAACCCCCTCCCTGACAGCCTTTTCAGCAAACAAATCCCTCCTGACTCCCAACCTGAAATTCCCTTGGAGCAGTTGAAGGCCATTTCCCCTCCTATCACTGGCCACTAGGGATAACAGAGCAACCCCTGCCTTTCTACACCCTCCTTTCAAGTAGATCTTCTAGTAAAGAAGAAAAGTTACACTCAAAACCCTTTCAGAAATAGATGCTTCAGCTGATTAGGACACATGTGAGAGACTCAGGTCATCAGTACTGAAGTAACCACTTGCAGAGAAAACCATTGCACCTAAAACCTTCAGCATGAGCTATGGCTCCAAGGTGGCACCACAGACCACAGAATCACTAGGGATGGGAAGGGACCTGGAAAGATCATCCAGTCCAGTCCCCCTGTCACAGCAGGATCCCCCAGACCAAGTCACAGAACATTATGGATTGGAAAGGACCTGAAAGGACCATCCAGTGCCATCCCCCTGCCACAGCAGGGTGACCCAGACCAAGTCCAGGTGGGTTTCAAACGCCTCCAGACACCAGCTAACACCACCTTTTCTGACTTGAAAGGTGTGAATTAAAATATGCAGAGTCTAGTGGTGGTTTTCTTTCTATGGATATCAAATCCTGTGATAGAATGGTTTCGTCTGTCAACACAGCTGCTAACACTACGGCGCAACTTCACCTGAACCCAGGGTCTCAGCAGCAGGACTTCCCATTAATGCATTAGGAAATGTCAGTAAACAAACCTGCCTCAAAGGAGAGATGCAAAGAGGCAACGGGGCCTTTGCTGTGTTAACGCCATGCATTCCACCTCACACACTGTTTTCACACATGTGCTCCTCTCCTGGATGATACCGATTGAGAGAAACGAGCATAGAGCCACAGTTATTGAGGCTGGCAGAGCCCTCTGAGCTCCTCCAGCCCAGCCCAGCCCCTGATGTCACCAGGGTAGCCAGACCAGGGCACTCAGGGCCACAGCCAGGCTGTCCTTCAACCCCTCCAGGGATGGGGACTCCATCACTGCCCTGGGCAGTGAAGCCATCTCTCCAATTGCTTTCCAAAAAGCCTGGTTTAATGATAGTAGTAGCCTTGCCAACCCTTGCTGTGGGGAGAAAACAAACCAAGCAGGCAAACAAACAAACACAAGACAGAGAAAGAGAAATGAAGATGACAAAGGGAAACAGACAAGGAAAACACTGCAGGAAGGCTCCTGAGAGCCCAGAGCTACATGCCTCTTGCAAAGCATTCAGCATACAAGACTGTCAGCACCGCTACTGCCCCTGGATCACAGAACCACAGAGAGTTAGGAGTTGGAAGGGACCTCAAAAGATCATCCAGTGCAACCCCCACCCCTCCCTGGTAGTTTCCTATTTGCTATGACATCTCTCACCAACACACCAGCATCTCTGTGCTCAGTTGCTGTGCTCAGTCCTGTCTCAGGAGACCCAGGGTACTTTTTCCAATTAGAAAGCAGCAAGTAGTTTAATTAACACACCCTTCCCATTAATGGTTTTACACAAAGCTGACAGAGCCTTGGTTGCCAACCATGAACAAAGAAAGGAGTACTAATTAAACACGTCAAGGTTACTAAAGGGATAGTTACTTGCAGTACCCAAGGGGCTGTTTGAGCTCCTCCGAGGGACTTCCAGAGCCTTCACGAGGCCTTTAAGAACACCTGAATTTTTTCCATCTCTTCTACTCACTCAGAATCCTTAGGGATTGGAAGGGACCTGGAAAGATCATCCAGTCCAGTCCGCCTGCCACAGCAGGATCACCCAGACCAGGAACACAGCCAGGCAGGGCTGGAACGTCTGCAGAGAAGGAGACTCCACACCCCCCCTGGGCAGCCTGTACTGGGGACTCCAGAATTGAGTGTGCTACTCCAGGTGAGGTCTCACAAGAGCAAAGGGGAAGAACTACCTCCCTTGTCCTGCTGCCAACACTGCTTTGATCCAGCCCAGGACACAGTTGGCCTCCTAGGCTGTACTCATGTCAAGCTGCTCACCTACCAAACCCCTTAACTCCTTGTCCTCTATTGATTCTGCTGTCTCAACCTCCTCAGGCTTGCCTTCCAGACTCTCAGTGGTCAAAACAAGCGAGGACAAAAAAAATCCCCCCAGACAACAACCGTGAAGTCTAAAGCTCTTGGATACTTCTGATGTCTTAAAGTTTTCATGAAGATAGATGCTGCAAGCCTTCAGATCAGATTAAAATACAATCTATTGTGACTTGACAGTAACACCAATCTCAACTGCAGCCTGGGAAGCTGTCAGATGTTTTACACGGGAGACAAACTGATGCAGAGCAGAGGAGGAAATGAGCTACCTAGTGCCTAGTGCAGGGAATCTATCAGAGGGGTAAACAGAGAGGTTTGATGCTCTTTCACACTCTGCAGGCACTTTGTCATGTCTGCAGGACGTGTGTATTTCCACTAAATCAGTTGGTCAAGCTACCAAGGAACAGGAAAGGGCCCCTAACTGGACGTGAGCCTGATCCCAGACAAGGAGTAGCTTTCCTAGAGCCTGCAAGCAGCAGTCTCTGCTTCAGCTGCACCCCCCTTCCTGCTCCCACACCTGGTAAAGGCAGAGTGCTTCTGAGGCAGCTGCTAACAGCTGCAGTTCACAGGTTGCTATAGGAAGCCAAAGGAGCGGTTATTGTTTAATATCTGAGCCTCAGCTTTGCCTGATCCACCGACTGCTGCTGCAGGAGCAATGACACTGCCCAACAGAGACAGAGGGGTAGACAGATATGAGTAGTAGGGGTCATACAGTTACTCACAGCCATGAAACAGACCTCTAAGGCAGAGCCTGATTACAGACACCGTGTGAAATACATGGACAATCCTTAGGGATCAGAAGGTACCTTGAAAGATCAGCCAGTCCAATCCCCCTGCCACAGCAGGATCACCCAGACCCAGTGGCACAGGAACACAGCCAGGTGGGGCTGGAATGTCTGCAGAGGAGACTGCACAACCCCCCTGGGCAGCCTCTTCCAGTGCTCTGATTACTGTCCCTGGAAGAAGGTCCTGCTGAGATTGAGAGGGAACCTCCTCTGTTCCAGCTGGCACCCAGTGCCCCTTGTTCTATCATCAGGTGACCTTGAGCAGAGCCTGGCTCCATCCTCCTGACACCCACCCCTCACAGATTTAGNGAGGGGGAGAAGAACCTCTCTGGATCTGCTAACCACCCCCTTTCTGATCCCCCCACAGGATGCTGTCGTCCCTCTTGGCCACAGGAGCATCCATTAAGTTATTGACCCTTTCTTTCACAGGGTTTTCATTATGAGGAAACCCAGGGATCATTTCACTGCTATTGTTTCAAGTCAGTGTTCCTGGCTATAAAAACGATGATCTGCCACCTACTGCAGCACACATCAGATAAAAACAACTCCAGGGAACCACAGAATTAAAAATACCACACTTCCATCCCGTCACCGAACGCCTAGAGATCCAGAGAGGCTGCTGAATTCCCCTGATCCAAAGATTTCACAGTTTCTTGTTTCACGATTCAGTGGAAAGAATATGAATGAACAAGTGAGAGAAGAACAAATAGAAGTGAATCAGGACAAGCTCTGGAACTCCAACAGGAAGCTGGGCTCCAGCCAGGAGTCTGCGCTTGCCTCTTTTCATGCTCCCTAAGGAACAGCTCCAGCATACTGAACTGCTTCTTCACCTCACAAAGAGAGGCGATTTTTACAGCCCCAGACTGAAAATGCAAACTAACCCCCCAGACCCATAAGGATTCCTTAAAAACCCCTAATCCCCTCGGTCAGGCTTTGTGCCAAAGTCCTGGCTGTCAAAGCCCCTTCCCAAACACAAGATACTCCACAGCAAACGCGCACTGGGTTTCCTTCAGTAAAATCATCCGCGGATGGGATGCGCGGAGGCTGAGTGGTTTAGACCTCTCGAGTACCTATTTCCTCTTCCAACACCGAGCTTCCCTCTCTCCTTAATTCCCTCATCCTAACAATGAACGCGGAGCTGGTTTAGCCTGCAGGAGTTATCTTTAGAGGCACTAATCACCCACTGCTCTCCGCTGATTGTAGTGAGAATTGTCTTTATTCATCAGCCTGAAAAGCAAGCTTTGGTGGAATATAACTCTATTTAATAACCCCTCGATTATTTTTTCCCTTACTTCTTATTTTTTTCTCATTTTCATTCCTTTTTCCTCAATTATCTGGCTTCTGCTCTAAATTCCTCCTTGCACTGGAAGAACTAGAAACCAGTAAATTACACTAAGGCAAATAGGGTTGGGGAAGGGGGAAGGATGGAGGGGGGGGTTTAATAGCTTTCTTCTCCTCTTGGAAGAGTTGATAGCGGCTGGGCCTTTTAATTGAACTGCTGATGCTGACCTGCTACCCTCACGGGTTAATAACAGCAGAGGGATTGTGCAAATCTAAGGGAGTAAGAACAACAGCAATAAATCCAAGCGCTCGCTCGCACGACTGCGAGCGCCGAGGTGAGGAGAGGAAATCGATTGCTGGGGGGAAACACGAGGGAAGGTGGTGGTGGGCTTTTTTCCTTAAGAAAATAAGAAGTCGGAGCGTGGTTCGTGTTGCTTTGAACAGACCTCACAGGCGTCGGGCTGGCAGATGAGGAAGGGCTAAAAATAGCCACGCAGATGCGTTTCCCCAAAGGGATGAGAAACCCAAACTACAGCTACCCGTAACCCCCAGGACAGCTACAGACAGGGGGGTGAGTGGCTGGAGAGCAGCCTGGCAGATGAGGATGTGCACAGGAACCAGCAGGGTGCCCAGGAGGCCAGTGGCTTGGACCAGCACTACAGTGGCCAGCAGGACTAGGGAATTAATTCTCCCCCCGCACTGGGCACTGGGGGGGCCTCTCCTAGAGTACTGGGAGCAGTTCTGAGCCCCTCACTTCAAGAAAGAGATGCAGGGGCTGGAGCAGGTCCAGAGGAGCAATGAGGCTGGGGGAGGGACTGGAGGGAAAGGCTGATGAGGAGAGGCTGAGGGAGCTGGGGGTGTTGAGCCT
Source organism: Upupa epops (assembly GCA_013397515.1). NCBI lineage: Eukaryota > Metazoa > Chordata > Aves > Bucerotiformes > Upupidae > Upupa > Upupa epops. The sequence goes on along the minus strand of VZRI01007481.1, from coordinate 13,216 downwards.
GGAGAAGAGGAGACTCAGAGGGGACCTTCTCCCTCTCTACAACACCCTCGAAGTTGCAGACAACTGGGGTCAGGCTCTTGCAGGGAACTAGTACCAGGGTGAGAGGGCAGGGCCTGAAGTTGCACCAGGGGAGGGTTAGGTTGGATGTTAGGAAGCCCTTCCTCAGGGAAAGGGGGACTCTGACCCTAGAATGAACTGCCCAGGGCAGTGGGGGAGTCCCCATCCCTGGAGGTGTTTCAGGACAGCCTGGACCTGGCCAATGTGGTGCTGTCAGGTCCTGGGCTGGCCTGGATGAGCTCAGAGAGCTTTTCCAGCCTCAATCATTCTGTGATTCTTTGAAACCAAAAGCTTTCAAAGGCCAGGAGAGAAAAACAAAGCTTCTCCTACAAAACTACAACACAACAAGAAAACTCATGGGCATAGCCCACGGAACAAGAGCTCAGAACATTCCTTATAACCCAAGAAGTCTCTGCAACCATTTCATGATGCAATCTTAAAGCAGAAGGAAAGACTTGCACTAAGCACAGTAACAGCCATGATGCACCCACCTCCCTGGAAGGAAGAGACTCCAACTGCTCCAGCTGACTAACTCTGCTCCTGCTTCCCTCATGTGAAGATAAGCAATGATACAGATGGCCTTCATTAGCACATTAGGCAACTGGATTAACAGCCAGTACACAGACTGCACCATCAGCTCTCATCTACACAGGGAGGGTTTCCACAGCCAGAAGCACTCGGGGTCCCTTGAGCTTGGAGGAGTCTGAGGGGGGACCTCATCCCTGTCTCTAAATCTGTGAGGGGTGGGTGTCAGGAGGATGGAGCCAGGCTCTGCTCAAGGGCATCTGGGGACAGGACAAGGGGCACTGGGTGCCAGCTGGAACAGTGGAGGTTCCCTCTCCATCTCAGCAGGACCTTCTTCCCAGGGAGGGTCCCGGAGCACTGGCCCAGGCTGCCCAGGGGGGCTGTGGAGTCTCCATCTCTGCAGACGTTCCAGCCCCGCCTGGCTGTGTTCCTGTGCCACTGGGTCTGGGTGATTCTGCTGTGGCAGGGGGATTGGACTGATGATCGTTCTAATCCCTAGTGATTCTATGAGCTGGCAGCAGAGGAAAAGAGTTTGAGGCAATGGGAAAAGGTGTGATTTACCAAACACCATAGAGAGAAAAGAGTCTGTATAGCAGATACTTTGGTCTGTATGGTCAGAGCAGTCCCTGTGGCCTGATCCTCCTCTGCTGATGATTTACAGGTAGGCTCATGCTGCAGTAGCTGGTGTGCCTGGATCCTGCAAGTGACAGAACCAGCTCGATTCCAGCATTAACCAACTGCTTAGCAGTTTCTGTCATGGCTTTGGTGAAGCCTCATTTGTCTTAGTATTCCTGCATCAAATTCTCTCTCCTTCTGTGCAACCAGATCACAGATGTTTTAGGGTTGGGGTTTGTGTAGCTTGTTCTGAATTCCACGCTGCTGTTACTACCTAAACCAACTCGCTAGTTACTACCTAAACCAACTTGCTAAGGGGATCTATCCCTGTCTAGGGTACGACCTCAGCATAATAACCACCTTCAGCAGCTAAGAGTTATCTCTGTGCATGAGAAGCATTGATGTCTCTTTACACCGACTGCGATGCACATGATTTTTTAAAGAATATTGAATTTTTTAAAGAATATTGACTTTTTTGCTTCATTAGGAGTGAAAATACAACGGTACAAAGTGTTCTCCCTTATTTCTAAAAGGTGCTTTGTTTCAGGGTTTCTAGGACTTGAACCAGCTTTTAGCTAAGAGTCATTACTTCTAAGTAGGTTTGTTCATTCAAAGACTATCTGGCTTGTAGCAGCACTAGTGTGGCCAGCAGGACTAGGGGTGGCATTCTCCCCCTGCACTGGGCACTGGGGGGGGCTGCCCTCAAGTACTGGGATCCGTTCTGGGCTCCTCACTGCAAGGAAGAGATTGAGGGGCTGGAGTGGGTCCATGAGGCTGGGGAAGGGACTGGAGGGAGAGGCTGATGAGAAGCTGAGGGAGCTGGGGGTGTTGAGCCTGGAGGAGACTCAGAGGGACCTGAGTTGTGGTGTCTCCTTCTCTGGAGCCGTTTCAAACCCACCTAGCCTGTTCCTGTGCCACTGGATCTAGGGGATCCTGCTGTGGCAGAGGGATTGGACTGGATGGTCTTTCAGGGTCCCTTCCAACCCCTGAGCTTCAGTGAATTCCAATGACCTTGAGAATTCCACAGAATCAACTCAGTAATAAACACAGCAGGGGAGAGGAAGGAAAAAGTCAAGCACACCAAGAGAGAGCAAATAAATTCCATGCTGTCCCAGCCACAGGAGTTGTTAGAGCAACACAAAAACGACTGCAGCCTCCCAATTAAAAATGAGCCAGGATGTGCATCACGCAAGTCAAATGCCAGGAATGCAGGCAGAGGGATGTGGGGATGTAGGAGGCACTGAGAGAAAGTAATCTCCTCCTCAGAACGGCTAAAGCTTCACTTAAATTATAAGCACAGCTCAGGCAGAGAGTTTACCTGCACACATCAGTGTCTGCTGTCAGACAAGGCGATAAATCAGAGAGAATCTAGACGACAGCGACAGTGAGAAGTTGGGAAACATAAAGCAGCTTTCCTGGTGCTAGCTGATTCACAAAGGACAAAGCACTAATAACATTGCCCAGGAGGCCAGTGGCATCCTGGCTGGGATCAGCACTAGTGTGGCCAGCAGCACTAGGGACATCATTCTCCCCCTGCACTGGGCACTGGGGAGGCCTCCGCTCAAGTACTGGGGGCAGTGCTGGGCCCCTCACTGCAAGAAAGAGATGGAGGGGCTGGAGCGGGTGCAGAGGAGCAACGAGGCTGGGGAAGGGACTGGAGGGAAAGGCTGATGGGGAGAGGCTGAGGGAGCTGGGGGTGTTTAGTCTGGAGGAGGGGAGACTCAGGGGGACCTTCTCCCTCTCTCCAGCTCCCTGAAGGGAGGTTGCAGTCAGGTGGGGGTCAGGCTCTTCTCCCAGGCACCCAGCACCAGGATGAGAGGGCAGGGTCTGAAGCTGCCAGGGGAGGGTGAGGTTGGCTGTCAGGAAGCCCTTCCTCAGGGAAAGGGTGCTCAGAGCCTGGACTGGACTGCCCAGGGCAGTGGGGGAGTCCCTGTGTCTGGAGGTGTTGAAGGACAGCCTGGCTGTGGCCCTGAGTGCCCTGGTCTGGCTGCTGGGTTGGTGTTGGGTGCTGGGCTGGGCTGGAGGAGCTCAGAGGGCTCTTCCAGCCTCAATCATCCTGTGACTCTGTGATTCTGTCATTGCTTCCCCCACATCCCCTGACTTTGCTTTTCATCTCCTCCTGCTGAATGCTTCCTATTTCTCGAGTTCATCTATCTCAGCCAAATGTTTCTATGAAATATTCTATTGTTGTTATTTTTAATTACCTAAAGCACACAAAACCGAGTGAAAGTGGCCTCCAGATGTGGAGAAGGCTGAGGCAGTTAGGGGCATAAGTGAAGGGCTCTTAACCAGCACTAAGAATCACAGCAGCAGCACTGAAGCTTTTAGAGGGAAAAAATAAACAATAGCTGTAAAAAGCCTGGTCCTCAGCATCGAGGGAGGCACTGAGTGTTTCTTATCAAAGGTTTTGAAGAATTTCAGTGCAAGACTGCTAAAGCTACACTTCATGGAATCACAGATGGGCCTGGGTTGGAAGGGACCTCCAAAGGGCATCCAGTCCAACCCCCTGCAGTGAGCAGGGACAGCCTCAGCTGGATCAGGTTGCCTAGAGCCTTGTCCAGCCTCACCAGGGATGGGGCCTCAACTCCCTCCCTGGGCAGCCTGTTCCTGTCTTCAACCCCCGTCCTGCTAAAGAACTTCTTCCTGACAGCCCATTTCAGTCTGCCCTTTGCTCATGTGAAACCATTGCCCCTCATCCCATCACTCCAGGCTTCCTAAACTGTCCCNCTCCAGGACCCTCCCTGGGAAGAAGTTCCTGCTGAGATTGAGATGGAACCTCCTCTGTTCCAGCTGGCACCCAGTGCCCCTTGTCCTATCCCCAGATGCCCTTGAGCAGAGCCTGGCTCCATCCTCCTGACACCCACCCCTCACAGATTTAGAGACAGGAATGAGGTCCCCCCTCAGCCTCCTCTTCTCCCAGCTCCAGAGCCCCAGCTCCCTCAGCCTTTCCTCAGCAGAGAGATGCTCCCCTCCATCATCCTTATGGCTCTGCACTGGACTCTCTCCAGCAGCTCTGTGTCCTTCTGGAACTGAGGGGCCCAGAACTGCACCAGATGTACTCCAGACACAGTCTCACTAGCGCAGAGTAGAGGTGCTCCAGTCCCCTGATCACTTTCATGTCCTCCTCTCGACTCTCTCCACGAGTCCCCTGTCCTTCCTGTACTTCTACTCCTCCCGCACGATACTCTTGGACCAAAACACCTACTGAGTGCTGGGCAGCACCAAACCTTCCTGTGCCCATCAGGCCGATTCTCTGGTTCCTATTGCAGTGGCCAGGGCAACGCATAGAGAAGTTTTGCAAGCGACACTCATTACCTTCCTTTGAATTAATGAAGAAGTAGAGCTAAAGCACTTAACAAAGATGAGGCGTTTATGAGGGGAGATCAGATGGAAACAGACACGAAGCAGCCGCTTAATATCGCATTTGCCTCTTCCCCTTCTTCTTTGTAAGCAGTGTCAGTGTAAACAGAGTGGGGTTTTATGGCTCCTCACTCGTGCCTTCCCCTAAGCTGTTGGTTTAACAGGCAAACCTCTCACAGGTAATAATTATAGCCCGAAGGAAAACAGCCCCAGCTCTGCAGTTTGTCTTTACTACCCTTTTGATAGAGATCTCTATTTACTCCATCCGTCCTGTGATTTGCTGCCACGCAGAATATAATCTTCAGACAGCAATTTGGGTTTGGAAATCTATTCCAGGCGTTTATCAGAGCAGGGCGCTGAGGAACACGTGGGAAGAGCATCCCTTTTCACACGCCTTCGCTAAGAAGCATCCCTGGGCTATTACCGGGACAATTAGATGACTGCAGATAGGGATTGGCTTTCAGCAGCCAGCGCTGCGCTCATCCCTACACCGAGTCATTAAGCAAATTTCCACACTTCCAAATTTCTCAGAGCTGTAAAAAAAGGCAGGGAGCATTTCATGAGGTACTCTGTTAAAATCTCGGCTCGTATTGCCTTCCTCCCTGCTTCACGAGGCTGGATCCTACAGCTAAATGAACTCCGCAATGCCTAGCACCAGACTGCGGTTGCGAATGCTCTTCGAGGCTGAGAGGTCGTCCCGCCATCATTACCAGCTGCTTCTCCCTGCTCCGTCCTGCTGGAGGTACGAAGCTGCTCACATCTGCCAGAAGAACCATATGTTCAATTACTTCTTAACCCCATTCTGTCAGAATGGTTTCATTTAAAAGAAGCAAAAAAAACCCCCCAAACCTTTTTAAAAAGGCTTTGAGTTGAGCTGGAATTCCGTGTCTGAGTGTGTCCTAAATGCAATTCATCTTTAAAGTTCCAGTTCTCTTTACAGGGATAACTAACTCATCCTTCCCAAGCGGTTCCCCAGGCTCCTTGAACGTTCAGGGACCGAACCAGGCAACAGCTGAGGGTAAGTGAATTGGTGCTTCTCTACTAGATCAGCTATTTCCTCGCTTCAAGAAACAGATTGAGAGGCTGGGGTGGGTGCAGAGGAGCAACGAGGCTGGGGAAGGGACTGGAGGGAAAGGCTGATGGGGAGAGGCTGAGGGAGCTGGGGGTGATGAGCCTGGAGGAGACTCAGAAGGGACCTTACACTTTCTACAACTCCCTGAAGGGAGGTTGTAGTCAGGTGGGGGTCCAGCTCTTCTCCCAGGCAACTGGTGACAGAATAAGAGGGCAGGGCCTGAAGCTGCACCAAGAGAGGGTTAGGTTGGCTGTTAGGAGCCCTTCCTCATGGAGAGAGAGCTCAGAGCCAGGAATGAGCTACCCATGGCAGTGGTGGAGTGCCTTTGTGTGGAGGTGTTAAAAGACATAGTGGCTGTGGCCCTTAGTGCCCTGGTCTGGCTGATGTGATGATGTCAGCTCCTGGGCTGGGCTGGACGAGCGCAGAGCTCTTTTCCAGCCTCAATAATCCTGTTATCCACAAATATTGTGCTGCCTCAGACAATTCACTTCATCTAATATTATGGTCAGCATCTTGATTATATTGAGAGATCATCGTGCTGGCCACCCAGAACAGTGTGTGCAACGTGTTCAGCTGTTCCTCACTCTGACACTGCCTGACTGTGAGACAGTTCTCTGTTGAACTGTACATTATCCCTAAGCCTGCAGGAATCCTGTTAGAAAAGGTTCTATCACCGAGTTTGAGATCACTTGACATTTAATGCCTCTTCAGAAAGCACTATATCCACGCGTCGTTCAGCATCCCATAGCAACTACCAGCTCTGAAGAAATCAGAAAGGAACAACAAATTCCTGAGAATTAATCCAAACGAGAAACAAGAACTAACAGAAACTGAGCATCGCTCTTTTCTGGTCGGAGCAGCGATGAGCAATGTTTTCCTGAGTTCATCTGTGCTTCTAAATAAGTGCTGGTGGAGCTGACTCAAGTCGATGCTAAGAATTGCAGTGGCTTTGCTGTTTAACCTGCATTAGGTTCTGACACGGATTCACTTTGTGCCTAGCGCTCTGTGCTGCCTCACGGCTCCAGGAGAACCAGTCAATTTGGTGTTTCTTTTCCTGCTTTTATTCTCATTACCATAGCAGTAAGGTGAGGGAGGGGATCCCCTCTGTTCTGCTCTCCTGAGACCCCCTCTGCAGCACTGCATCCAGTTCTGGAGCCCCCAGCACAGGAAGGAGATGGAGCTGT
>VZRI01007480.1:492-112436 GCA_013397515.1 Upupa epops | reverse complement strand
GGGGGAATGAGGAAAATGCTCAAATACCTCTACTATATTAAGGTCCTCATGAAAGGATTTCCTGCTCTTTAATAAGAGCTCTAATTCATCTAATTAGTAACCAAACAGCAATATGACTGCAATATCTTCACCCTGCCAATAATTACAAACCAACTAGCTTTACTGACCTTAGCATGAAGGATGCTGGAAGGATGGAAAGAAGCCCTCATATTTTACTCCTTTCAGACTGGTACTCTATCCTAAACTACAGCCAGTTACTACTGATAAAAACTCAACAGCAGAAGCCAGGATCCTCAGCTGGCAACTGAGTTAATTTAATTTATCTTTCCACCAATTAAGTAATTCCTAATTAGGATGTTGCTGCACATTCCAGTGGTTGCAGTGTTTGTCTTGGCCATTGTATCAATACTGTCTGCTAGTGTGCTCAGGGAATGGGTTGAATTGCCACCCCTGGATGTGTTTAAAAGTTGTGGAGACCTGGAGTTCAGGGCCCTGGTTTAGTGGTAGCCTTGGTATAGTTGTGTTAGTGGTTGGACTCGATGACCTTGAAGGTGTTTTCCAACCTAAATGATTCTGTGAGTAAGTTCCCAATGCTTTCATGTTAGTCTCCAACAGCACTACTAACCCTACAGATCTCCAGCACTTAGCTGTAGTACCTGAAACTTCTAAAGAACTGGGTAACTGGGACAGCACAGTAAATTCTATTTTAAACTGCAGAAAAAATGAGAAAGTCCAACAGAAGAGTATTTGGGGCTTCATGCTAGCTGTCCCGTCTGAAAGGCACTAACCTGTTGCTGCCTGCCTTGTACTTTAGCAGTGTGTGGGCTACTGCCTTCTCTAAAGGCTACAAAACATAGCTGAACCCTGTGAGTACCCAAAAAAAAGCCCTCTTTGTCTTGTCTCAACAGGACTTTATTACCAACAGGCCTTCTCTCCCTGCCTCCAAGGCCAGAGCAGCAGCAGATATGCAGCTCACCAGCACTACAGTGTTCTCAGCCTTGAGAGCTCAGGTGGCCCACTGCCACCAGTCTTCCCAGAAGCTTCAGCCTCACTGGGCCCAGGGAATGAGATAGCAAGACATATCTTTGGCCTTGGGCCTTCAGCATTACATCAACAGAAATCAAGAAAATGGCAAAGAACTGCTTGTAGACTGACACAGAGCAGCCACACACACTCACCCCTTGTGCAGGAGGGGTATTAGAGGGATAAAGGCACAAAAAGGGACAGCTTCTTAGACAGAATTAGGAGCTCCACCCCCAAAGACCAGTCAATAGTTGGAGGACATCAGCAGGGCACTGCAAATAGCCTGAGTGACCCAGGGATACCTGGAAACAGACAGAGACCCTCCTTCAGTGGTATATCCTCTCCCACCTGCTCATTACCCATCTTCTTTTCCTCTTTCTTTTCTTGTTTCACCACTCTCTTTCCTTCTACCTCATACTGTTAAACAATAAAGTTGTGTTAATGCACACACAGAATCACAGAACGTCAGAGATTGGAAGGGACCTCAGAAGATCATCCAGTCCAATCTCCCTGCCAGAGCAGGATCCCCCAGATCCAGTCACACAGGAACAGGCCAAGTGGGTTTTAAACATCTACAGATGAGGAGACACCACAACCCCCCTGGGCAGCCCCTTCCAGGGCTCTGTCACACTCACCAGGAAGAAGTTTCTTCTCATCTTGATGTGGAACTCCCTGTGTTCAAGCTGACACCCATTGCCCTTTGTCCTATCATTGGATGACACTGAGCAAAGCCAGGCTCCTTCCTCCTCAGACTCACCCTTTCCATATCGATCCACATTCATGAGGTTAACCATCAGTCTCTTCTTTTCGAAGTTAAAGAGCCCCAGCTCCCTCAGCCTTTCCTCATCTGGGAGATGTTCCTCTCCCTTCATCATCTTTGTGGCTCTGTGCTGGACTCTCTCAAGCAGCTCTGTGTCCTTCTGGAACTGAGGGGCCCAAAACTGGACACAATATTCCTGATGTGGTCTCAGGAGGGCAGAGGAGAGGGGAAGGAGAACGTCTCTCAACCTACAAACCACTGCCCTGCTAATCCACCCCAGGATGCCATTGACCTTCTTACCACAAGAGCACATTGCTGGCTCATGGTCATCCTTGCTGGCCACCAGGGTCCCCAGGTCCCTTTCTTATGAGAGCATTTGCCTTTTTCTTGCATTTTAAGAATCACAACTGATCAAACCTCTCACAAATCCATTTTAATTTAGGGATCATTACAAACCCTGATAAGGTGAGGTGTTTTTTCACTTTTTTGAGCCAACATAGGAGAGCAGAAGTAACTCTCCTCCACCAATCACACATAAACACAAACTACCTGTAACTCATGAAATGAGCATACTGTTCCTCCAGATCACACATGAATCACACCTCTCTCCTCAGCAAGAAAACATGACATTTCGTCGTCTTTTCTTGAAGTTTTCTGTGTTCTGCCAACAAAGCCTTGCTCATCAGTAGTATCACAGTATCACAGTAATGATAAAGTTGGAAAATACCTTAAAGATCATTCAGTCCAACCTAAATCCAACTAAACCAAGTAAACCTAACATCTAGATCATGCCACTCAGCACTTCATCCAGACTGACTTTAAACACCTCCAGAGATGGTGAATCGACCACCTCCGTGGGCAGCCCCTTCCAAAATCGGATCACTCTGTCAGTGAAAAACCTTTTCCTAATGTCAAGTCTAAACCTCCCCCGATGGAGCTTAAGCCTGTGACCCCTTATCCTGTCTCCAGTGTCCAGGGAGAAAAGACCAACCCCCGCCTGACTACAACCACCTTTTAGATAGTTATAGACAGCGATAAGGTCACCCTGAGCCTCCTCTTCTCCAGGCTAAACAGACCCAGCTCCATCAGCCTCTCCTCGTAGGGCTGACCTTCCAGGCCCTTTACCTTTCTAGTTGCTCTTCTCTGGACTCGTTCCAGCACCTCGACATCCTTCCTAGACTGAGGGGCCAAGAACTGAACACAACACTCCAGGTGCGATCTAACCAGTGCCGAATACAGGGGGAGGATAACCTCCCTCGCCCTGCTGGCCACACCATTCTTCATGTCAGCCAGGATGCCATTAGACCTCTTGGCTGCCTGGGCACATTGCTGACCCATGCTAAGTTTGCTGTCCACCAGTACCCCCAAGTCTCTTTCTATGTGGGTACTCTCCAAGATCTCCATTCTGCCTGGGGTTGTTATAACCACAATGCACAACAGACAGACTCATCCTATTAGAGTCTACAGTCTGTCCAAGTCCCTCTGCAGGGCCCTCCTACCCTCCAACAGATCAATAAGGACTCCAAGCTTGGTGTCATCTGCAAATTTGCTCATGATGGACTGCAGAGACAGATTTCCCCTGTGACAGTATCAAGACCATACTTGTGTCCTTCTGTCCAGCCTCCAATACTGCAAGTCAGTTTTATGTCACTGCTGTATTTTATGCCAACAGCAACACTCTGTGGTGTATAAAACCCACAAACACTGTGTTTCAGCCTTCAGCCTGTGGGGAATAGCTGCTATGAAACTATAAAACTACTGCAAGTCACCAAAACACTTCCAGGGGACTTCAGTACTGAATCTGTTTAAGAAAATGAAGAAACACCACTGAGTACCAGCAAAAAGAAACACTTGGGATTTCTTTTGCTTCTGGCATACTGCACATTCTTCGGGTCACACCAAACTGCCTGAGGGAGCAGGGAGAGGTTCCTTCACAGCAGCAGGCACAAGTTCCAACCACAAAGCAACATCCTTTCCTCTGGCCTCTGCAACCCATACAATGGGGAGAGGGCAAAGAGGTGCCAAGTGCTAGCAACATACTTTACCAGCAGGCAGTTGCCTCACAGAGTAAAAAACACAGTGTGATTGTAATTTCTATACCTGTACTCCAGAGACATCACAAAGCCTCCAGCATTGGTCTGACAACCCCTAGGAGCTCTGCCTCCCCTTGAAGTCCATGCAGGAAGGTGGTAGCACAGAAGGGGGTGGAGGTCAGAACCACCCTCACAAAGGGTAAAACCTGTGGCAGAGATAAAAAAGCACAAAGTGGTGGTGGTTAACAATGATATTGATCAGCACATTCCTACCTTTTTGCTGTTCGTTTAGGGACAACCACCTTCTGTGGGAAGAATCAAGAACCAGTGGCTCTGGGGCTGGGGATTTAGCAGAAAGGCAAGTTCTCTCAGTTTTACAACTTCTTTTCCCTCACCTGTGTAGAAAACAACAACCAAGTGATCCATTTGCTGATGAATCAGCCCTTAGGTTCTCAGCAGGAACAAATCACTCCCAGCTCCAGAGAATTAATTTCTTGTAAAACCACCCTGCTTTGCATCAGGAGACACCCCAGCCCTTTCTTGCCTCTCCCTACAATTCCAAGTGTTGGTTTCCTTTCTACCCAGCAGTGGTGCTGCTGAATGAGAGGAGAGTCACTTCCCATGAAACATTTCCAGAGTGATTACCATGAGCGTCCAACCATCCCCCTGCTTTTACAGTTACTACACAGCCCCTAATACAGGTACTAGGATACAGGATCACAGAGCATCTCTGGTTGGAACAGACATTTAAGACCATCAGGTCCAACCTTGCAGAGAGTAGCCCAGCTGCAATTATACCCTCAAGCATTCAAGACATTCTGAGGAATCAACACCACCCGCTCTGTGTTGTGATGGAAATGAAGTTGTTATTTCTCTATGTGATTATTTCATCATACTTTTTTTACTCAACCCATCCCGGAGAACAAAAGCAGCTCGCAGAAGCCAGGCTTCGTTTCACCAGGTGCTCTCCTGACAGTTTAAGGAAAGCTACTCAGGAGAAAGGGGGGAAAAGACTCAACCGCACAACAAAAAAATCCACCCCTTTTCTTCTAACATCACTGCTCTGACAACCACAAAGGCTGCCTGACAACCTTGATAGCTCTATTTATGATGTTACATTATCCTGCAACTGCCAGCACTGCTATTCCTGCTAACCAGGCTGAGGGCTAAATTGAGCTGTGAGGAGAACTCCCGTCCTCTCTTTCCAACCGTGTGACCTCCTGCAGAGTGAACAAAAAAGGGGACTAGGAAACTCCTGAAGGGTTGCAGAGATGGAAATGCTGTCCCCCTTCTTCCCCCACCTGCAGATCAGGGTGTCTCATGGAGCCCTAGACTGGGAAGCTTCCTGGGTGTGGAGATGGCAATCTACCACTGAGTTGTGAACAGCAGCGATGGGTAACACACTGAAGAGAGCCACTGCAGCAGCTCGTGATCTTTCTTTCGGGAAGAAGAGATCTTAGACACCAGTGATGGGCTGTGGCCTTGTGGAACTTTCAAAATGTGTGTCCACATTCACACAGAATCACAGAGTGACAGAATGTTAGGGATTGGAAGGGACATGGAAAGATCATCCAGTCCAACTCCCCTGCCAGAGCAGGGTCCTCTAGATCTCTTAACCTCTCTAAGGGTACAGATCCTGTTGGATGGAGCTCCGCTGCCTTAGCTATGAGCAATATGATAATATTTGATGCTCATAAAGGAGGTGCAATAAAATATTTGCAAAGGACATCACAGACATTTGCTGTTTTACAAATGGGAAGAAGTAGGTAAAGTGGCTTCCTTATAGCAGAGGGAGCTGGAGACATGGTACGGAGTTTACAGTGAGGGCAACAGAGCACTGAGATATGCTGCCCACAGAGGTTGTGGAGCCTCCTGCTCTGTACACATTCAAAACCAGCCTTCATATATTCCTGTGGCATCTTCTTTAGGACAACCTGCTCTGGCAGGGGGGTTAGACTAAATGTCTTCAAAGGTTCTTTCCGGCCCCCTCCAGTCTGGGATCCTGTGTATTAGTGTGACCAAAAGCTTCCCCACTTACATCTTCTTTCCAAATTCACAGATGTTAATACACTAGATTGTCTTTGTCCCATCCATAAACCAAAACCAGTCTGTCCTAAAGTTGGGGAACAGAGGCCAAACTCCCTGGTGAAGCTGAGGAAGCTGGAGCATTTGAAGGCCTCTGGACATAAATAAACAGCTACTGAACATCAAGACAACCTCACACTGGTCCACATAGCAGTGCATTTTGTAGAAAACCCTCCATGTCATTTCTCCTATAACTCCTGTCAATTTCCACACAGCAAAACCGTTATCATCACAGCACTGCAGCTATTTTTAAAACTTCTGACTATTTTTATGAACTCTGTTAAAAATTGTCTGTTGCCCTTGAAGCTGCATAGCTAAATCAATGGAATAACCTGCGGCCACGTGCCTCAGCCTGACCGTCCATGTACATCATTCCAACACTCATGAGGATTCGTAAGCAGTGGCATCACCAGCACCCCTGAAAATCCTGCAACACGAGGGTGACAGAACAGCTGCAGTATCATTATCTGCTCCTTAAAGCAAATCTGGCTTAAGCATTAATTTCTATTTGAAACAGTAGAGCTCAGGCTCCCATCACAGATGAGGTAATCAGAACACTTTTCAGCTCAAGAGAAATAGAAGCAACTGGTGATTTTGTATAGAATTAAACCTTCCCATGCAGGGTCTGTGTTCTGACCTCACAGACCCTGACTTCCATGTAACCATTTGACCATAAATAAAGATGAGTACAAGCAGAGGAGAAACTCTCTCTTGTGACACTCTCCTTAGAACATCAAGCCTGAAGCTTAAGAGCGATATTGTCAAATTGAAAGGCAAACAAGACACATGAAGTTCTCAGTTCAGACATGTTTCAGTCTTTCTTTTTTGCTTCTACTCCTCTACATGAGGACAAATTTACACTCATTCATACACCCAACAGAATAGCCCACAAGGAAGAGTACAAATCCTACCTCAAGCTCAAGCTACCTGTCTAAGTTCAGGGCTGGGGCTGCTGTTGCCTCACAAAAATCTCTCAAATGACTAAATTCTGTTTTTCCACTCAGAGTTGGATTATTCTGGAGCATCTCTGTCCTTTACAGTTGTTTCTACATGCACTGGATAGCCAAGTAAAAAACACAGTTACAGCTCCCCAGGAGCGTAGAGGACTCTTCTGCCATGGTGATCCTCTTGGCTACCCTTGGAGAAGTGTGTGGTGGATTTATCTTTGTTTGGGGCTGTTTCTCTTTACTCCAGGATTTCCTTCAGCTCCACTCATCCACTTGAGCAATTACATTTTGCTCAAGTGAGAAAAACCATGAGTCTCCCAACAATAATGTTTAATCATAGAATCATCATGGCTGGAAAGCACCTCCAGGATCAAGTCCAACCTTCATCCCAGCATCTTCCTAACCCCTAGGCCATAGCCTCAAGTGCTTTAGCTACTTGTTTTCTAAACACCTCCAGGGATGGTGACTCCACCACCTCCCTGGGCAGCCTATTCCAGTGCCCAACCACTCTCTCAGGAAAGAACTGTCCTAAGATCCAATATAAACCTCCCCTGATGCAACTTGAGGCCATTTCCTCTTATCCTATCATTAACAATTTGGGAGAACTTCTCAGAGATTACAACCTGTAAAACACATGAGGCGACTTCTCTTTGACTAACAGGTTTGTAAAACATTAGGAACATGCAACCAGCTGTTGAATTACTGAATGTAATTCAACAAGTACTGCAGAACTGAGGAATTACTGGGATTGAAAAGGCTATTTTAGCCAGTGGGTGAACAAAGCAGTGTTTGACAGCCCTCAATCCAATCCTGCTGGCAGCTTGGTCCTTCAGGGATTCAAACCAGGCAAGCTGATCAGAACCATCACAAGCTAGTTTGGAGGAAAAAGCCTCCGACCATATTTCCTTTGTTATTTTCAGATTTACCCCGTGCTTTCTGTATCTTTGTCTCTGCACTATTCAAGTTCCTACCTGTGGTCTAAATCTTACTCTCTGCACAGCCCCAAAGACTTGAATGCCTTGTAAAAAATAGCAATTTAAATGCAAATCTCCAGCTTTTTCCATGTAAATTCCACGGTAGCATTAGTGTATGAACACAAAGGAGATGTTCACAAACAGCACAGCATTTTCTTCTACCTGTTTGTAGATAAAGTCTGCTTGGAAATTATGGAGTGGCTTTGAGTCCCTTCCCATATTGTTTACCTGTAAAATATAAATCAATACAAACTGCAAATGTCACATTTCCAAGGGGAACAAAAACCGTCAGGAATAGGGTGAAACTCAACATTACAGGCAACTCTGAAAAGTACTTGGTAAAAAATGGCGATATTCGCCTTCCCATTTATTCCTGTAGGAATCAAGAATTCAAATCCCTGATGTGGCTTCACCGATTCCACCTCATACCCAGATGTTCCAAGAATACCGAATCTATAGAATGCAGGTTATTAGCCCAAAAGCAGGTTGGCAGGTCCAGCTTCACATCTCAGTGTTTAACTGCTGCCTTTTCTATCTCTGCTATGCTACTTCCCGACTTTTTGTGAGACAAAATCCTCTCTAATTTTCTACATGCTTATCTGAAGCTAGATTGCACTGGAATAGATTGCAGGTTTCATAGAATCATAGAATCATGGAAGGATCCTCCAAAGGTCATCTAGTCCAAACCCCTACAGCAAGCAGGGCCATCACTCACCTGACCTTGAATGGCTACAGGATGGGCCTCCACTGTCCCTCTGGGCAGCCTGTTCCAGGGATCCCCTGCCCTCAGATTCAAAAACATTTTCCTCATGTCCAGCCTCAATCTGCCCTTTTCCAGCTTCAAATCATGATCCCTCGTCCTATCGTTCCCTGCCCTTGTGAACAGTCTTCCTCAGCTTTCTGACACTCTCTTTTCAGGGATGGGAAGGTCAATAGAAGGTCCCCATAGAGCCGCCTTCTCTTGAGAGCCTGAAAAATCCAACTCTCTCAGGTCTGTCAGAGCGCAGAACAAAACATGACCGGCATTCCTGTGGAAACCTTGTGATGTAGTTAATTTTTCAGTGTCAAAAAGCCGAAGATACTCCTGGCCTCAATATGTCCCTGAGAGCCCTGGGTCGGTGCTCTGTTGTGCTGGGCAACACCAGCCCTGCTCAGCCAGTCGCTGTTTAGGCAGTTGTGTTGTTCTCAGCCCTTCTGGTGACAAGGTGTGGAGTGGGATACAGATGTGATGGCACGTTTGTGGACTGAGGGGAAGAAAATGCCTTTTGTAGAAAGCAGATCTGACTGGTACTTGATCCTGGAGGGAAGTCACAGATGTCACAGCCGTTTTTCTTTGTAGATGAGTCTTGCAGAGGAAGTGCTGGAGAATGAGTTGTTTAGTGATATTTAAAGCCGCAGCAGACAAACGGCTGGAAAATCTGCTGCAGGAAATGATCCTCTATTGACAAGGGAACGAACTGTGTTGCATAATGGGTTAGATTCTGCTCACACTTACTTGGGATTAAAACTGGTGTTGCTGAGGTAAAAATACGACCCTGAGGGCCATTTCCATCTCTGTCTCTCGTGATCAATTTCCTTGTAACAGAGCTTTAAGGTTGTGAATACAGGGAGTCACCCAAAAGAGAAGCTGCTAGAGACAATGAAGAAAGTTCTTATTCAAACATATGGGTCTTCACTAAGAACAGACAAGGAGAAATTACTGTCAAGCTCTTCGCTTTATAATGAGCTCCATTGTCTCTCAGAAATAAGCCCCCACTTCACCCTCAAGCGTCTGCAGTTTAGCCATTACCGTATTGTACTTGCTGGAACAGCAGTTTAAAAGTCTAAATGCATTAATTTTGGTTTTTATCAGAGGGAAACAAACTTTCTCTTCTTCAGTCTCTTAGTCCTTTTATTCTAAATTGTTCCATTTCACTGGGGGTTAGGATTTTTCTTGTCTCAATCCCTAGGAAGCACCAGCTCCCTCCCCGCGCCTCTGCGCAAGGTTATCTTGTTCTGCCATCTAGTGAAGCTTGAGCGGAATCACCCTAAAACAGCTGGAACCAGCCTCACGTCTCGGAATTTATCGCCTGTATGTTTGTTCTTTCATAAAACCTACACATAAAAGGTTCCATCAAGTGGTGGATTAATGTTATCTTTACCCTAAACAGCGGCACCTATTATTGTCATTTACCATTTGACTGATCAGAGGTTTAACGGGCTCCTTCCCTTGACAGGTAGTAATTTCAGCGTTAGCCAGCAAATGGTTTGATGCCGGCACAAGCGTCTCCATTCAGTAGAGGCAATAGGTTGCTGTGGCGGGGACTGGTGGATAAAGGTTCTGTTGTGCCATGGTAATTAAACTGCCAATATGATGTTTCAGGATTTACCACACCAATGTTAACAAGAAAAGCTGCTTCTGTCGGAGAAGTAACCAGTGGAGCTTCCCTTTAGTTCCTCATACAGATTTGGGTCCCATTTGCATGAGGTGACCACCGGATTTATTGTGCTGGAGGACTGTGCTGTGCACACAGCCTGCCATAAATATCACTTAATACACTCCCAGGCTGATCCAAAGCCCAGTCAATGAAAGGGCTTGAAACTGGCTTTAGTCCAGGTCCTCATTCTCCAAAGAATCCTTAATTGAAAATTAAAAGATGCTAGTAGGAATAAAAACCCAACAGGGTGGAAGAAGAGTAGAGCAGGGTGTTACTGTTGATTTGCACAGTGAGGGTAAAATAAAGAATATTCTGAAATTAAAAGATCTGGTGTTTTAAGAGCTGCATTGCCCTGTCAGCACCAAGCCTTTGGGGTCTGCCACGAGCTTTTCTCCACTGATAAAATCAGTTGGGTTGAAGGCATTTTCTCAGTCAAGTAGTTTTTATGAGCAAAATCAGGTTTTCCTGTGCTGTGAACAGCATAAAAGAGGGTTTTAGCTGCATGAATATACACAAATATATACATTTCCCAAGCCTAAGACCGGACAAACACAGGGGTAAAAAATTATACTTGAAAATGTACTTTTAAGCTCCTTCCAGAGCTGTAATATCCTTAAATCAACTGCCACAGTCCAGCACCCTGCACAAAGTGGGAACTAAAGCCAGGAGCAGGCAGCCTGCAGAGAAGTGCCCTGTGTTCCACCTTACCTGCAGGTGATTCAGAAAAGCCAGTTTACTCTCAGATCACCTCCCAGTAAGAAAATGTACAACCAGGAGTAAAAATCACTCACTCCGTGGAACCAACAGCCGTGTTCAGTAGTCCACGGGGCTCTTTTCCTCCTCCTTTTTGAGCATATGTGTTTCTGCCTTCTCCAGACATGTTCATTCATAATGACACCCAAGGCAGGTCCCTTGACAAATTTTCCTGATCCAAACAGGACTGGTTTGCTCAGAGCACAAAGGAGTCATGGCCTGATTTCCTGAAAAACCCTACAAAGCAAAAAACAGAGTTTCTATCATCATATTTTATATCTACCAGTCTCTCCACTATTAAGTGTGGAACTTACTAGCTGGTTGATGATTTTGCAAAAAGGTGAGAATCCAAATACCTCCAAATCATTCTGCCTTCTTTACATTGCATCTGAAAAAACACCCAACAGCTGGAATGAGGAGGCACAGATTTAGCTTCAGGGTAGAAGAACAATGTAAAAAGGATCGTAGCCTTCTGTGAGGTATCACATCTTCCACCATCGTCATCTCATGCAGGACATAAATCTTGAGAAAATGAAGTTTGATCAGCTCTACAGCTCACAGGAACCACCTGGCTTGCAATCTCACTTGCATGAACAGCTCTTTCACACTTTGGGCATTCCAGTTCATTCCATGCAAACAAGGACTTGTGAACACTAAGGTTTTTCCAGTTAATAAACCTTAATAAGGGTTTATTAACTGTCACAGAGGGTGGACATCAGTATCAAGGAGATCACTTCAAACAGCTGCAGACTCCACAGAATGACTGAGGCTGGAAAAGCCCTCTGAGCTCATCCAGCCCAGGACCTAACATCACCCCATTGGTCAGACCAGGTGTCCTTAAACACCTTCAGAGATGGAGACTC
Organism: Upupa epops; assembly: GCA_013397515.1. Taxonomy (NCBI): domain Eukaryota; kingdom Metazoa; phylum Chordata; class Aves; order Bucerotiformes; family Upupidae; genus Upupa; species Upupa epops. The sequence goes on along the minus strand of VZRI01007480.1, from coordinate 100,581 downwards.
CACCACTGCCCTGGGCAGTCCATTCCAGAGTCTGAGCACTCTTTCTGTGAGAAAGGTCTTCTGGGAAAACAGTGTTGTTACACACAATGTGTTGGTCTGTGGCACCTGAAGGACTTCTTGCTTCTTCCCATTTTCACTAAAACAAAGGAATCTCACAGTATCTGGGGGTGGAAGGGACATTTAGAGGTCGTCTAGTCCATGGAAGACAGAGGAACCATGTGCCTTGTCTCACGCAGTTAGCAGCTACATGACAAACAGACTGGATAACATGTTGTCTGTCAATAGCCATTTGAAACATGGAATTAATTACAGGAATGGTTTGGGGGGTTACTTTGTTTCCATACAGTTTGCTGCAGAGTCTGTGCTTCAGTCAGAGATCCATGAATTTTCAAGGTGTTTAATTCCTAGAATGGAGCCATTTATTTCCTCAGATCTATGGGACTCAAGGGAAATCCTGGGAATGCAATGAGAAAACATCCTCAGTAATTGAAAATATCAAATACAGAAGAAAAGCATCTTGATATGACCAATCTAGCAAAATTCCAAACACCTTTTATACACGAAATCAGAGAATGTGGAAAAGTCTGGCCTCTTCTAGAATTTGCCCCTCAGGTAGAAAGAGAAGATGGGTTCACCTGAGCATTCTGCTTTCACTTCTAGCAGTGGTACTCAACTGCCACCCTCTCCCCTCAGGGGAATATAAATTGTCTGCTAACACTGGAGCAGAAACTGGAATCATAGAATCATCATGACTGGAAAGGACCTCTGGGAAAGGAACATCAGGTGCAGTCCTCATCCCAACAGCTCCCTAAGCCCTAGACCTAGCTACTCCTTTTCTAAACACCTTCAGGGACCGTGACTCCACCCCTACCCTGGGCAGCCTGTTCCAGTGCCCAACCACTCTCTGAGGAAAGAACTTCTTCCTCAATCTAAACCTCCCCTGAGGCAGCTTGAGACATTTCCCCTTATCACTAGTAATTTTGGAGAAGAGACCAGCACCAGCCTCACTACAACCTCCTGTTATGTAGCTGTAGAGAGCACTAAGGCGTCCTTTCAGCATCCTCTTCTTTAGACTAAACTTCACCAGTTCTCTCAGCCGCTCTTCATAGGGCCTGTTTTCTAGACGTCTTTCCTTCCTCAATCCCACCCAGAGCTCGACCCACCAAACTCTCATCCTGGAAGAGGGAAAAAAATATAAAAATATAAAAGGAAAAGCATGGACAAAGGACAAGAGAGAAACATTTGTCTTCTGTGTGCTCCCAGGTTTAACACCATGTAATGTCAGTGCCATGCCATGCTGAAATCTGACAGGAATTGTGTAACTTATCAAACACTTGCTAAAAATGACAGGGTATTTGATCCAGTTCAGTATCTGTATCAAAAAGACAAAGGAGATAGGCTCCGCTGAAGGGCCCTGTCACACACTCCACCTGTTCTGTTCCAGATCTTCTATTCTTATTGCTCTTCACTCCCTCGTGCTGTAATTCTTCAGGACAAGGTGACATAAATCAAGGCATGTACAGAGATAGCAGAGATTAGTGTGTCTGCCCATATCTGACCATGAAATCAGTGCTAATCACTTAGGATCAGGGGGGCAGGAAGGAGAAAACCGTCTCAGTTGAACCAGAGCACAAATGCTGGGGTCTGTAAAGGTTCCAAATAGAACAACCCCCTTTGCCTTCACCTCAAAATTAAGAACAGCAGAACCCCAAGTGCGGGAAGCAGTGCTGCTCACTGATCAACATGACTGCTGAACGAAATCACGGAGGCTTGTCCTGAAATGCAGCTCATGGCATCTGTGATGGCCCAACAGCCTGTTCACGTGCCAAAGCGTTTTGGAAAATGTTGTGGGCTTGCCACAATAGCATCAGGCCAGAGATGGTCACAAGCTCAAAGCTCAACTAAGGGTTTGATCAGCAACTCTGAAGAACAATAAGCAGAGCAAGAACCCTGCACTGCCATGATTCTCCATGCTGGGGTTCAGGCTAAACCAAACAGCTGGCGGCTTCTCCACTGAACTGTTTGGCTCCAGGGAAAACAATCAAAACCAGAGCCTCAAAAGAAAACAGAGTGGCACAAGTTCTGCTTTAGTTTATTATTTCAGAAGCCAACATAAATTACTTTAACAGCACTTGCGAGGGAAGAGAAGAAGGAGTAGTCTCCAAGTTACAACCTCCCTGACATTTCTCATGGCTGTTGTGCAGCAGCACCTGCTTAAAGGGGATGTTATGTGCTGTGAAGTTTTTAGGACAGGGACATGGGGCCCTTCTGAGCTCCTCAGCTGCAAGCCAACATCCACACCACGTTCTCCACTGATGGTATCTTGAGCCTTGTTTTGTTTTAAACCCTAATGTTACCACATTAACTATGGCTTTAGACAGTTTCTTGGCCCAGGCTCTGAGACTTCTGCAGGGTCAGGGCAAAGCAGCTGAGCTCTTTATGATTTCCTGACAGACCACAAACCCCCTGTGCAGATCCCTGCTGGGTCTGTTTACACATTCTCTGTAAACCCACAACAGCTCCAGGCTGCTCCACTAGCTGCTCAAGGTGTGGCTGGTGTGGTGAGGGCCCCCAACATCTCTGAAGGGTTCATTCTCATGCCAGCACAGAGGACCGAGATTAAAAAATGCATGTTTTGGGAAGGCTTATGCTAATGTTTGAGAATTCTAAATAGAAAATAGCCTGATGGCCTGGATTTGCTGAGATCAGCAGAGGGTTTTGCATGGACTTCATCAAGACAGCCGAGGCTCTCGTGGTCAGCATGACTGTAGTTCATCATTGTAAGAAGATATACTATAGGAAATCAATACCACGGGAGACGTAAGGCAGCTGCAGACTTAGAAAATACCACATAAGAGTGTATTGCATATTTCCTAGTAGGGAAATACATTGCTTGATTTGCTTGCTGGAGTGGCCATATCCTTTAGATTCTGGCTGGGCTCCACACAGCACATTGCAGAGGAACAGCAGTAAAGGTCATTCTGAAAAACAATGCGAAATGAGTCACATCTGAGCCTGCTCATTAGACCTACTGCTACAGGAGGAACTGGAACAGGATAAACTTGCCCCATGGTCTTTAGCTTGGCTGATCACTCAATGATTTAGGTTGGGATGGACCTCAGGGATCATCCAGTTCTAACTCCCTGCCATGGGCAGTGACACCTCTCACCAGACCAGGTTGCCCAGAGCCCCACCCAGCCTGGCCTTGAACACTTCCAGGAATGGAGCAGCCACAACCTCCCTGGGTGCTATGTGCCTCCCTGGGTGCCTGTTCCAGTGCCTCAGCACCCTCATGGATGGTGATTTCTAGAAGAATGGTGGATTTCCATCACCCTCCATCCTACACAGCCATCAAGGCTTTCTGCTGGCTAGTTCCAGCAGAGGGTTGGTGTGATCATGTTGCTTGTCCAAGAGGGAGCAGAATGAGGAGGGAGAATGAAAGGAAGAACTGGGGAAAAGCTGATCAGAAGTTAGCTGCCAGAGAAGAGAGCTGCAGGAAGAGCACCTGAACAGAAGTAGAGGCTACTCAAAAAGCCCCTGAAGGCCGGTCTCTGCTAGAAAGGAGACTGTACCTAGGGAAGCCTGAAAACACAGCACTGTCCGTGGACCTAGAAACCACTGAGAAACAAGCTGCTTCTGCTGGAGCACTATGAATGGCTGATTTGGTAATTCAGAGCTCAGTCACCGTCACACATAGCTGCAGTTCTAGCCCTAGCACAGTTACTAAAGGTCGAGCTAACACAAAAATAATCATTGTTGCGAGATGTTGTGGCACCTCTATCAGGATGACAGAAGAAAGCAGCCAGGAACTGATCCTTGCAAAAGAACAATCACCAGATTGCAACATGCTCCAGCACTGGAGCTGTGACAAACCGTATGCACAAGGTCAGAAGATGCTTCTAGGCCACCCACAGCTCATGATCAAAACCAAATAAAGAAAGATTTTTGCTTGGTGAAAACAACATGGTGAAAAGCCACTCAAGGAAGAGTTTCCCTTCTCATTTAGAGCTTGTTTAAAGCACAGTAATTATATGCATAGTCGTGAAGTCTCTCTCTGGATCAAACTATATCTTTCAGCTCCTTCCTTCCCAGACAGGTGCAGCTGTGATACAAGATGGTTAGTTCTCTGCAAGACCAAATATTCCTCTTCTGGATACTTCCATCAAATGTCCACCTTCTCACACCACTTTCACTGGACTCTCTGTGGTATGCAGATGCATCAGGAACTCACCAAAACAAGAATGAATCAGCTGCACAAATCAGGAATGGAATTTTTCCAGGTCCAACTGCAGCTCTGACATTTCAGCCTCCCAACACTACAGAAAGCTATTTTGAATATCTGAGAAAACCATGAATTTTATGATTTTTCAACAAATACATGGAATATGATGGAAAAGAAATCACTCCATGCAGAGGAGGAATGCTTGCCTGTAGCAATGTAAGAAGCTTATACAGGATAGCCTGAAGAACTGGGAGAAGGCTTCACTGATCAGTTCTATACTGGCCAAGAGCTGAAAAGCTCGACAATGTGGAAGACCCTTGAGCATTCAGTAGGAACTGGCTACAGAATCCAAATGCTAACACCACAGAGAAGCCAGGGGGGACAAGAAGAAAAGCAATGCCTTTAAACACTTTTTCCCAAGAACCTTGTTCTGGGAGGTCTGTAATAAGGCAGATCCACTATGCCATTTCAACTATGCTACCCCACAGCCAGGCTACTGAAAAGCAGCATCAATACCAACTGAAAAACCAGTTGAGTTTAGAGTGGGAGTCTGGCAAGTTAAAAATCCACTAACTTCACCTTCTAAACCATGACAGAGATTTCAGAAGCAAAAGACATTATGTTTTCCTGTCGGAGATCTAGTAAAAAAACTTCATCTTATAGCAGCAAGCCTTTCAGCTTCACAATGTTTGTTGGGTCCATAATTATTGTAAATCCCTTGCAGGGACAGACACTTGCCGAGTAGAAAGGCTCTAATGAGTGTTGATGTAGCACCTCAGTTATTAAAGGATCCAGCAGCTGACCTGTGCCGAGCAGTCACTCGTATTTCCTGACAGCAGTGGATTATGTGCAGCACTGTGCCCCTGATCCCATGCAGGCGTTTCAGACCCCCACAAGGCATGTCTGAAGCTCTGCAATAATCCATCAAGTAACACATCCATCAGACACAGATTATTGCTCATCATCTCCAGTAAAATTAATCTGCTTTCCAACCAGCATTTTCCTTCTTGCACACATCAGTCTCTGTGCAGTTAGACATGCAAAGAGAAACACAAGAGTCCTCGCAAAGCCTGGGAAGATCAAGCACGGGTGTATTTTACAGTCTCCTTCAGAACAGAGCAGCTTTTGATGGAACAAAGGCTCAGCCCAGGGCTCATGTAAAAGATACGAGCCAAGGCACAATTGTCCCCCCACTCTACTCATGAAGTCAACTTTATTAGCTGAAGGTTACAACTTTAAAGGCTGTTAAAGAAGCACCTTACTGTGACCTTACAAGCAACCAGCAGTCAGATACACTGAAGCTTTTGAAGAATCTTAACTGGTAGCCAAGTGTGGAGTGATTGTCAAGCTTCCTCTTTTGACAGAGGACACAAACAAGACAAGACAAAACCCCATTGTCCAGTCAGTTGAAAAGTGTTTGTTTGAATGGATTTCAGTAGGATTAGGAACTCTGGCTTGATTTCTTTTTAAAGACAACTATCAGTTGTTTTGGTCTTTTTGTGAAAGTGTGTATAAACTACAGAGAGCAGTAGAGCCAAATGTTGCAGGAATCCATAAGAAAATCAGCTCAGCAACCTGAAGGAACAATTTTCATTTCATCAGGAGAAAAAAGGAGACAAAATCCAACAATAAACACCCACCTCACAACTCTCACACATTAGAAAGTACTCTAAGGCATCTATTTCTTCCCTTCCTTCCGCAATTTTCCCTGCTGACACCCAACTCTTTTCTAGGGATCTCTGGTGTATCAGTGGGAACACCCTTCAGATGCCATCCATTCCTCCTCCTTTCCTAATGACGCATTCCTATGCTTCATCGTGTCCCCACGGCCAACAAGCCAAGATGTAAATGCTAAGGTGGGTCATATTTACATGTCACCACTTATGCTAATAGCAATCCCAGCACCCCGCTCCATAAGGAAGGTCATAAATCATCTAGAAAACGATGAAGCAGTAATGCCACTAGCTGCTCACAAGGTGATCTCCCTAACTTCTCAGTCTGTTCATATACAACATCTGCTTGGAGCACCAAGCGCTCCCTATACCTCCCCTTGACACAGGGAGAAGTAAACATAGAGAACCCCGGTCTGTCATTACTCTTGATCACATGGACACGCACCTCCCGCATGCGGCAGCTCCCCGGGTGCGTGCTTTCCCAGATGTAGTCCAGATGCCTCCTGAATGCACATGGCAGGAAATTCTTTGCAATCTTTTCTGTTTCCCGTATATTATTGGTTTATAATTGCTGCTATCCATCATCATTTTTTTTTTAGCTACTGACTCCGGGACATGCCTTGCAGGTGTGGGGAAGAAACGCAGGACTACCACATGAGATGGATTCACATCTGGATTGGCGGAGAGCAGCAGAGCTACGCTTTAGTGGTACCTTAAAGGAAGTCTTACAAGCAAAATGAAGCACAAAGGAGATAAACATCATGTTGCGTGGAGGTCACAACAGTTTCTAACAGACAGCCAGGCTGTTTTCATAACTGAGTTTATTTGACAATTATCTAGCTGGAATTGTGCTAACCCAAAGCCTTATAAGGAAAGATGGCATAACATAGCGCTACTTCAAGGATATTTTCTCTAACTCCACAGAGCTCACATGTCTGTAGTGCAACACACAGGTTTCATTTCTGTTCCTCACAGCAGTCTGTCTGTGTCCTGATCTACATTGAGCACTAGCTTCTCAGCCACACCTCTCACTCCATGGTTTCTAACAATTGTTGCCTTCTTTTCCACATCACAGAACCATGGAATCAGTTAGGTTGGGAAGGACCTTTCAGATCATCAAGCTCACCCAACTGTCCCAATGTCAAATGATGGGCCTGAGCTCCAGATCTCCACAAATGTGAAACACGTCCAGGGATGGCGATTCCCCCCTGGACTGCCTTGCCAAGCCCTGATGGCCCCTTCCATAGAAGTTTTTCCTAATGTCCAACCAAAACTTTCCCTGGTGCAGCTTGAGGCCATTTCCTCTGGTCCTGTCACCTGTGGACCCAACACAGACACACCCACCATCAAACTTACAATACAGTGATCAGCCTTGAGTCACCAGTTTCTTTGCATTGTTTTATAAGCTGCAAAATCTCTGGAAGGATTTCTGCAGAGCTTTGCTCTCATACAGTAACATCAGTGCAATTCTTGTGCCCAGAACCTGGAAAGATCTAGGACAGTGATGCAGTGGTGTTTCCTGGAACACTCCACGAAACACCACACCAACCGTTAAAACTTGTAACTACAGATCAGGGGAGCTTACTCAGTTTTAAGTGATAAGAAAAGGGGTGAAAGTCTCACCAGATCATTCTAAAGTTCTGAGGAACTGATGCTGCCAAGATAAGAGGGCAGTCCCAGTAAAAGCAATACAGAAGAACAGTAAGACACAGCCAGACATCCAACTACCCCTGCAGTTATGCTTCATGTAAAATCCTAAGCAAGGTCATACAGATAGCACAAGCTGCTTCTCTCTGAGAAAGGAAACACATACTAAGGGTTTGGCATGTTTGAGTTCACGCTGCTTTTGCCCATCACTTAACTCTAGAGCTCAGCGCTGCATTGACTTGTCATTGTGTCATTGGACCCCTTACAAATCTTCTCGGTCAACAGACTGGAGAAAAATTGACTGAGGACCTGGGAATATTTTTAACCTTGCCAGGACCTTCAATCTCTCAGGACTGTAGAGGTCTGCATGACAAGTGAAGATGTATAGATTATTAACCCCAGCATCTCTTGTGTCCAACCCCCTCCCCCATCAGCTCAGCAAGGACAACGACTCAGCACTGAGCTTTTTCTTATCTCTTCCAGCTATTTTACTTCCCACGGGAAGTCACAGAAGGTGTGGCAATACCAGATGTTCTGGTTGGACAGAAGTCTTGGAAATTTTAGTTAAAATGTTAGTAAACTACAATTTCTATACTTCCTAGTTAGCAGTGAATTTAGCATTGAGAATAATACTGAAACAAATGCCCTTCACTAGCACATCTCATGTGTGACCTCCACAACGCTTACATAATTCAAGTCACGCGTCTCCCCAGAGCACAATATGTTCATCGTACTGAACCAGGATCCTACACTTGGGTGTGGCCAGCTTCAGCTCTTAGTTGGGATGATCAAAGGCTGCTTAACATCCAGACAGTGTGCAAAGTTTAAGTAAAGGAGCATGAGTTTCATTTGTGCCTCCTTATTAGATGGATTCGTTTGAAGGGCAATACCTGCAGGAAACATGGCCCTACAAACGGTGTTTTCAGTGGTGTTGATTGGTTTCTGCAGTCAGGGAAGATGATTCAAAACTCAAAAAAGATTGGTTTTACTCAGGCAAAACAATGTTCATGAATTATAAAGAGAAATAAATGCACATTGATTGCAAATCTTAATGCGTTGAGGATGTGCCATGCTACGCTGAATGTGTTCCATGATGAACTAAGGCAGCTATGCCCTCCTACTGCTGAGCAGACAGTGGGTTACATCCTGCACTGCCATGCAGAAAACAGCCCCAAGTGACTCACCAGCATCTATCCTGTGTCCTTGCTGGTTTACGTTGTCACATAGGAAGATTTCAAGAGGTATGTACAATCCTCCTTCCTCCAGAGGGAGTTCTGCTGCAACACCAGTTAAAAAACAGTAATATTTGTAAGGAGACTCTCTGGCCATGAATTTACACACACTTGCAGGGCAGCAGTGCCCTCACCAAGAGCAGTCCGACTCAACAGCTGCTGCTTCCTGTCCCTCAGCACCCCATTTCTCATCCCAGTAAAAGCAGTTGTACAGCAACCTGAACAACAGAGTGGGTAAGAGAAGCAGAGTTAAACCTTACCAGTCATAAACAGCACTGCGTTTTAACCCAGACTAGTTCTGACTGGTAAATTCCAACTAAAAGTGCTGTGTGAAACATCAGCCTCAGCCTTCTCCTAGCAAAACACATAAACAAGCTTTTCTGACTAGGAATAGGGGGAAAAAAATACACAGATACCCACTGTTGATTAGACAGTCCCAGTGCCCTGTTCCTGAGTTATTTCAGGGATTCTGTGACTACACGGCAAGATCTGGAAATTCTGCACTTCAAAAGAACAGGGAGGCTTCCAATTCAGACCCCACAGTGACAGTGACCAGGAATAAACAGCATCCTTCTGAGTGAACGCGTGCTTGACAGCAACAGTGTGTGCCCTGAAAAACTACCTTGGCCAACACCAAGAGAAAAGGCAGCTTCTCTAGAAGTTGTAGAAACCTTATTGATGTCTACAACTATTTGAAAGGAGGGTGTAAAGAGGTGAAGGGTTGGTCTCTTTTCACAAGGAACAAGTGATAGAACAAGAGGAAATGGCCTTGAGCTGAACCAGAGGACATTTAGTTTGGACATGAGGAAAAGCTTCATGGAAGGGGTCTCCAGGCCTTGGAGCAGGCTGCCCAGAGAGAGGATTGAATCACCATCCCTGGACTCATTTCACGGTTGCGGAGATCTGGAGTTACTGGTTGCACTTAGAAACATTTAGATTGGAAAAGACCTTTATGATTCAAAGCTGTTAGGAGATGTGCTGGCATTCAAATCCTTCCATGGAAGCCACTGCTGTCTGTGTCCTTTCCTTAATCGCTCCACACTGTTCTCCTGGAAAGGCTCATCCCTCTCCAACGCTTACCAGCCTAGTGGTGAAAGCCTTTGTTTCTCGAGCCCTTTAATCTTTATATCCCCTCGCTCTCTTTCCCTTCAGAGTCCATTGGAACATTTATTAATAGGGTAAATGCACTTGGTTCTGCTGTTTGCTTGCCCCATCTCCCATCCATCAACTCACACATTCTTTAATTCCACTGCACATTCGCTCATCATTCGTCAGTCCATTTACACATTCTTCTATCCATCCTCACATACTCACTCTCTCCTCTTCTTCTCACTTGCTGTTCTGTCACCTCTCTCATTTTTGCAGAGCTGTTCTACTGCCTGTCTACTGCAGGCTCCCCAAGCCTGGCTCTCCCCGAGCACCAGAAAGGTGTCATTGTACACCATCCCGCACTCCACATCACCACAGAGTATTTCACAGCTAATCAGCCCCACAAATCCAAACATGTTTTAGACATTCAGTGGTCCCATCCTGATTTCATTCACTTCACAGTAAATTAAAGCAACACCAGTGGGAACACACAGGTGCAAAATTAGTTTAAGTAAGATGAAAAAGAACTATTTTCTACTTCTAACAGCAGAATTAAAGGGCTAAGAAGGAAGCTGGGTAACAAAAAAGCCAGCAAGCAGAGAATGAAAGACCTTGGAAAAGTCGAAGATCGCTGATTCTTAGCAGAAGTGTCATAAAGAAACACACCCCAAGCTCGCGTTAGTTAGTCCCAGAGACACCAGTAGAACGGAGCATGTTCTGTTGAGTACAAAGGACATGAGAAACACACATTAAACGTTTGTACAACATCCAGTACAAATACAACTGACTTCACTGAGCTCACTCCCAAAGTTCACACATGAGCACCCCACCTAATGGGACTAACAGGCGCTAACCGTGCTCATAACACATGCAAGGATCCATTGAAACAGTGAAAGAATGGAAGCAACAGGGAGACCCTCTGTTACCTGCACACACCATGCTCTGCCAACAGGAATAAAATCACAGACCGGAATCATTGAACAGTCCCGCTTGGGAAAGTCCTTCAAGATGACTGAATGTAAACATGAACCTAGCTGTTCCAAGGCCGCCACCTAACCCTGCCCTAAGCAACAGACCTACACCCTAACCCTAAGCTTGCAACACATCCATGGATGGTGATTCAACCCCTTCCGTGGGCAGCCTCTTGCAAGGCCTGATGTCCCCTTCCATGGAAAAGTTTTTCCTCACGGCCAACCTAACCTTCCCCTGGCACATCTTGAGGCCATTTCCTTTTGCCCTGTCACTTGTTCCTTGTGAGAAGAGACCAACATGCCCCAGGCAAGGCAGATGAGAAGGAGAAACCAGTCCTTCACACATACAAACACAGGTAAGAGCTTGGCTGATGGACCAAGCATCCACAAGATCTAAAAGACTAGATGGAGATGGAATTTAGGCCTAAGGAATCTGATCTGGAATAGGCCAATCTCAGAGTCTTCTGCATAGAGATGGTCACTGAGTTCTTTGTATCAATAATAACCAGGGACAGGATTATTGGTGCAAAGAAGAGGGAAGGTTCTGTGTGCCACCCTTGCAGAAAGGAGGACGAAAGACCTTTTGAAGGGGCAGCCAGAGGTGCAGTGGGCATGCAAGCAAAGGCCATCGGACAGTATGGCATGGCAGCAAATGAAAAACCAAGGATGCAAAGCCTACACCCCAAAAGGAACTACAGCAAGAGGTCTGAGAGGTGAAAAGGCACAACACAGAATGACCAAGGTACAGCACAAGAGAAAGACACTGAGAACACATTTGGTTCTGATGTCCAAATGTAAAGAAGAAAATCCCTCAAACTACCAAGAAACAAACAATTCTCATTAAAACCACTGAATTTACCATGTGGTGATAGTGAGCCCTGTCAGCACCACAGAATCACTTATCATTGGGTTAAGAGAAGACTATGATGACTGGACACTGCAGATCACACTCCAAACTCCAGCCATCACTCAGGAGTTGTGTCTTCTCTTTTACTCATGTCAGTAGTCTCACCAGGCAGAATCAGTGAGACAGAAGAATGAAATTGAAGTGGTTCTTTCATATAAAGAATAAAAAAAGGAAAGCCACCAATAGGAGGAAAACTGAATGGGGAAAATCAAGGCCACAGGTAGACAGAGAAGTTCCTAGAAATCAGCCGTCATCACAAAAGGAGAACAAGCTCGGTTTTGGCTCCACAAAGCTACTGCATGTTGGAGCAGCAAGCTGAAGTGGAAACCCAACAGAGGCCAGAGAGAGGAAGAGGGAGCAGAGGAGGTTATTTGAACCCAGGAATACATGTCTTAACTGAGATACAGTCATGTAGAGCAAATGGTTTGGAGGTAATGGAATGCAGACTTAGGGATCAGGGAAGATGGAAGGGGCAAATGAGTTCAAAGCAACCTCATTGACTCTGCCATTCATTCCTGACCTCTGCAGTACTTGCTGCTTATGATGAAAGCAGTGGCACAGGCTTCGCCATAGCCTTGTTCATTAACCAATTATCAAAGGCCACAAACATAATAGGAGCTACACAAACAGCATTCAGAACATGCTGTCACTCACCCGCTCAAGTTACAGTCAAGGAAAACTATTTCTGTGTGTTATTTTGTCCTGTTCAGACTTGGACAGAACTATTATGATGTGTTAATAGCTTAGAAGTACCTTTAGCAACTTGGTACAAGGCTCAGCTTTCACTGATAATCAGCAGTTCCATGGAGCCCATAACAACACTCCAGGCTCAGTTCCGAGGGGCTCGGTGCCTTGTCTCTCTCCAGAGGCTTCATATGGTTTTGATCACATTGCCTTCTCTAGGAGACCACCGACAGGAGGGGGGTGAAGGGGGTTGAGCGTCATTTACATTTTTGGGGGTAGTTTTCTGGAGTAAAGCTTTCAGAAGTCTGCCCTTTCCTGATGCAGTTGAACATCTGAACAACATCACCATCAACTTCTACCAGGGAATACCCAGTTCTGGTTTGGTCACACTTTGGAGTAAGCGGAAATAAAAGTGTTGCAATGCCACTGATGGGCATCACCACAGACATGAACAGGTTTCATGAACATGAACAAAGATTAAATCACTGGAGCAGAAGCTGCATGAGGGACCATGCAGGTGGGAATCTCTTCTCCACAAGCATCCTACCAGCTCAGAGTCACCACAGATCCCTCTTAGCCATCTCCATATGTATTTCTCAGTGAAAGAATCACAGCACAGAGCTGGGAAGCTTAAACAGGACAAAAAGAAACAGAAATGATTAATAAACATTCTGAGGCACCAAGGGGGACCAGTAGAGGTGTTTTGTGCTCCACAAAATAAGTGAAATGAGTTAACCCAGGCACAGAGCAAGGTTCTACCTTCGACCAGCACGACAAAAGGGAGAAGAAGAGAACAGGATCCCATCTGACAGGAGCATCATGAACGCTGTTTATGTAAAAGCAAAGTATCCCAGTTTACACTGCAGTAGAACTTGTTTGTTTGCTGTTGGTTTAAAGTTTTTTTCCTTTGATAAAAGAGGATTTTGAGAGAAGAAGGTCCTGGCACATTTCTCTCAAAGCTTGTGCCAACTTGGGGTCTTGTCACTTCCTGGTAGAGCAGGAACAGATGGCTGCAAGCCACTCCATAAGGTCCCTGGCATTTCATTTTTTTGCACGTATTCTATAATTGATGGCTCATTAAAAATGTTCTTTTGTGCTGCATTTCACAGCAGAAGCTGAAGGGGAGACACTTTCCTAGAATTATGTTTGAAAACCAGTCTCAGGTTTCTCCTGCTGCATGTGACAGATGGAATAAGGGAGATGAAAGGAGGCCAAGGCAATGTTGACTAATGATGGGAACATGAAATGTCATTAGCCTTTAGAAATACCCTCAAGCAGCAGGTCTGCATCTCACTCCCTGCTCCCTCCTGGTTACACAGACAGGTTTTATATAGGATTTACCGCTGTATTACCTGAACATTTTAAATCCATCATTTCACAGGGGACACACCTCGCTTTATTTATCCATGCACGCCTCGGGCACAGCACTGCCCTAGAAACAGAGCTCGGCCAGTGTCTCTGAAGAGACACCCACTGTTGTTCCACCACTGATCACCACTGGAAGAGCCTTAGAGTGCTGCAGAGTGGTTAACAGGTCCCTCTTCGGGAGACTCGGGTACTTGCTTTGGGTCATGTGGCAACTACAAAGCAGTGCTCAAACTTAAACTGTCATAGTGAATGAGCAGCCACCGGTACCTTCTCAGAGTTGCCTCTTCTGTCGATGGCCAAAAGAATTTGGGCTTTTACAGGGTGTCAGTACAATAATCTGGATATTTATGCTATTTAATTCACGGGCTAAAACTGATCATCAGTTTTCCCTCACACTACTGCTAGAGACTTCACAGAACAACCAGAATTTCCTCTTCAAGATGGGAACTGCATCAGGAGAATCAGCAAAAGCATGCTGGAGAGGAACAAGTAGTTTCTCACTCTACTGCTTTACTCCTCTTACTGATTTCCAGACCCATCTCATCAGGATTGTTTGCTAGGCTACCAAAAGGGGCATTTCACCCCTGTCACACCCTTCTGGCACTCAAGGACAGTCCTGCACATCCACCCTGTGCTGCCAGGAGCATGGAATCCAGCTGAGAGTGAGATCCAACCCTGCACAAAACCACTCAGCCTGTAGATATTGACAGAGAACAGACACACTGTGGGCCCAATACCTGCTGCTCCCTACAAACACTTTTTTCCCATTTGTTCTGTGTTGAAATTCATATTTTTGTGGCTCAAGCTCCTTTACAGACATGGGGGCTGCAGATCAGCTGTACTGGATCTCCAGCTCCATACAGGGCTGCGGCATGGTGGAGTTTATAGGAAACAAGCAAAAGCAGAGAACAGTTACAACAAACTCCTTCAGATGGGCATGAAAACAAGAAATAAGGCAAATAAATAACTCATATCTAAATAAAACCAGCAATCCCTGCCATGGGGGCTCTGCAAGGCCAAACTAGGACTGCATTTCAGCAGTACTACACCATGCTCCTGTGGCCAGACAAGAAAACCTTCTCCTTTGCACAGTGGGATATTACAGTTTAAAGCTATACTTCTTGTTTTTAGATAGTTCTTTGACTGCAGAGCTTCTGGCTTCTTTAATTTCTTTTGTATGTTCTATGTTTTCATTTACATTTTTTCCTTGGCTTTTTTAAGTTGTAAATCAGTCTAGGGTGTGTAGCTCTTAAAACAAGGCAGTAGTTAGAGCTGTAACGTTTACAAATGCTTTTACAGCCCTTTCTAGGCTGATGGAATGGCTTGACATCCACAGCTCTAACTTGGCACAGTACACAGCATAACTGCGGACACAAGCAAGCTCTAATACTGTCTCGATTCAGGCTGTTTCAGCAAGTGGAGGAGCCTGTGCACACAGGGTTCAAGTGCAGCAAGCAGATCTGGTGCCATAATGTGTGTGTGACATAAAGCAGCAATGGAATCTCCTACTCATTTTCCACAGAGAAGAATCCCAACTGTGCGAGCCCAACTGGTGTTGCTGACACACTTACTACACACCTACATGCAATCTGGCTGCTCCTTCCAAAGAGGACAGCAGTGCTGGGCAACCTTGCAGGCCAAGTGACAACAAAGCCCTGGAAGAGACACCATTGCTGCTCTCATTATGAGTCGGCTGATGATTTTTCTGTCCCACCAACCCAAGGATTAAAGCGAGCCCCACCACAGAAGCTCTGTTCCATACCCAAGAGCCCTACAGGGGGCAGAGGGAATAACGAGATGTCTTAGGGCACAGTGTTATAAAGGATGGGGCTGGTTTAGCTGCAACTGCAGATCAGAAGCATCACAGCACACAGGATCTCCAAGTCATTCTCCAAAAATCAGCACCAAGCCCCCTTACAGAGATGTCAGTGACCACAGCCAAGCGTTTCTTTTCCTCCAAGGTTGTTTCTTCCACTGGACAGGTGGAAGCACAGGAATGTGTTTGCCACAATGGCCAGCTGAGTCCCTCAACTCTGCCTTCTATTATATGAGGCTTCAGATGTAAAACAGGTTCATGGTACAGGGCCACAGCTAACCCTTCCCATAGGATCATAGAATCATCAAGGTTGGAAAAGACCATCAAGATGATTAAGTACAACTGTCTGCTCTACAACCCCCACTAAACCATCTCCCGAAACACCATGTCTGCCTGTTTGTTGAAAGCCTCCAGAGACGCTGCCTCCACCCCTCCCTGGGCAGCCTGTTCCAAGGTCTCCCCACGCTTTCTGGGAAGATTTTCCTCAGATCGTCCCCTGGTACAACCTGACCCCAGTTCCTCTTAACCTATGGCTAGTCACTAGGGAGAAGAAGCCAACCCCTGCCTTACTATAGCCTCCCTTCAGGTTGGACAAACTGCCTTTTTACTGCTTCTTAACTTCTCCAGAGTTTTCCATCAAACTCATCTGGTTCTGCAGTTGTGGGAAATAGCTGGAAGAAGTAATGGTTGTTTTGTTGGAATCCCAGAAGAAACATTTTGCCTGTGGTTCCTCGAGAGGGTCACATAGCAGAGGCTAGGGAAAACAACCAGAAAACCCATCACACTCATGCACGGAGCAAAATCTCTGGCTCTTTCAATATACAGGCAAGGCAAGGATCAGGCCCAGCAAACAGACATAGACATGGCATTGCAGAATTGTTTAGGCTGGAAAAGGCCTTTAAGATCATTGAGCCCAACCATTAGCCACATTATCCCATTCCACTGCTAAACCCTGTCCCTGAGCTCCAGATCTCCATGACTGTGAAACACAGCCAGGAATGGCAATTCAACCCCTTCCCTGGGCAGTGTGTTCCATGGCCTGAGGGCTCTTTCCAAGAAGTTTTTCCTCATGGCCAACCTAAGCTTCTGGAAAAAAAGCCAAATATAAGATGGGACACTTGGAGAAACAAGTGCAACACCACTGCCAAGTGTACAGTGCTGGAACTGAATAGGACACGCATACGGCCCTCAGTCATCCCTTCAAATCAGCAGAGCTGAGTCTGGATTTGATTGCAGCTACAGTTGATTAGCCAAGACAGGGCTAGTGCTTTGATTAACTTTTAATCTCACCAATTTAAGTCACTTCCATGACATCCGAGCACCAAAGAAGAAAAGTCCTGAGATTATCTGGCCTTACAGGGTGACTCAATCAAGTTCAGGAGGCCTCCTTGATTTAGAACTGAGATTCCCCCCAGACAAACATTTGCTACTGCAGCAATTAACTGCAGATGGCTTTGAGGAGGGAGGAGGCACTTCTGTCTGGAGAATGCTTCTGCAGTATAGCATCAGTTATATTAAGGTGCCCGTGACACATGGGGTGTTAGTACATATAAAACATTCTATAAAAGAATGATAGAGAACCAGAAAAAAAAAAAGAACAATCAGATTAGGGCTCCCAGTCTTCGCTGCTTTTGCAGTTCCTGCCAAATGTGTTCACTGTCATGCTGTCATTTCATACCACAAGTTAATTTTCCTGCTATCGATCCTCTCTCCGCTTATTCTGTTTCTCATTCCTCAGCAGCTGGGATTTTGGAAGAGCAATAACCACTGAAACCAGGACGAAGCAACGTGAAGTCCCAAATACATTGTGCACACAGCCACCAACTGGTCTGACTGCTCTACACAGGTACCACCTGATGCAGGATTTCATTAAAGCCCCCACGCATCTGCCTAATCAGTCACTATTCAAAGAGAAGAGAGCAAAGAAAGACGGCATCTTACTGTCACCTTGCAGAGGAATCTAAAGGAAAGGAAAGTGACCTCCAGTTCAGACCGTGGGTTTCACTAAAGCCCCACAGAGACTGTTACATGAACAAAAGAACTGTGATGGGCCAGTTGCCCCCAGTGCATTCACACTACATTCTGCCTTCATTAGCAGGTCTCATCACCATGGATAACCCTGTGGGAGATGAACCAGCAGGGTGCCCAGGTGGCAAGAAAGGCAAATGCCATCCTGGTTTGTATCAGCAATACTGTGGCAAGCAGGACTAGGGATATAATTCTCCCCCTATACTGGGGCACTGGGGATGCCTCCCCTTGAGTACTTTGTACAACGCAGGGCCCCTTCCTTCACAGAGATTGAGGGGCTGGAGCAGGTCCAGAGGAGCAAGGAGGCTGAGGAAGGGACTAAAGGTAAAGTCTGATCAGGAGAGGCTGAGGGAGCTGGGGGTGTTCAGCCTGGAGAAAAGGAGACTTAGGGGGAACCTTCTCCCTCTCTACAACTCCCTGAAGGGAGGTTGTAGTCAGGTGTGGGTCGGGCTCTTCTCCCAAGCAGCCGGCACCAGTATGAGCGGGCAGGGCCTGAAGCTGCGAAGGGAGGGTTAGGTTGGATGTTAGGAAGCCCTTCCTCAGGGAAAGGGTGATCAGAACCTGGAATGGACTGCCCAGGGCAGTGGTGCAATCTCCATCCCAGGAGGTGTTGAAGGACAGCCTGGCTGTGGCCCTGAGTGCCCTAGTGTGGCCGATGTGGGGATGGGCTGGCCTGGATGAGCTCAGAGGGCTTTTCCAGCCTCAGTGATTCTGTGATAGGGAAAGGAAAGAGCTGCACATACAGTCCTTCTATCAACTTTTTCAAACACTGTTCTTTCACTGAGATTTACTCTCTCTGCACTTCTCCAGGCTGGTTTTGTCAGAGATGGGTAGCACAGGGGGAAAAGCAGACTCAAGTCTCATCTAAAATCTTTGTGGCTGGCAGTGATGGGACCCCCTGTCCTGGAGAAAGAGACACATGATCACTGCTCCAGCAGTTTAAGAATAGGGAATCTGTGATACACCTGGTGTCTGGACCCAAAGGGCCACACCAAACCTTCATCTAATAACTAGGAATTGTTCCCTTGATAGACACAAGACTCTTTCCAGGGCTGGCAAAGACACTGTTAGACTCAGGATTCTATATCAAAATCCCTAAATGTGAAGTGAATCCCACTGGTGAAATGAATTGACTCCATCTCCTGTGTGAGGATTCCCATCAGTTCAACTCTTCGATTCCCATCAGTTCCTGATTAATTATGTATTCAAAAATGAAAGAACTCTACATGTACAGAGCTCCCAGATGAGCAGCTCGGCCTACAACGTGAAAGATTTCCACTGGCAACAACCTTCAGTAGGGTAGTGCAGAACACGTGCCCAGGGGATCCATCCCCACACTCTGAGGCTGTCACACCACCCAAGAAACGACAGCTCCCTCAGTGAAGCCTCTGACCTGGATACTGCTGAGTTTTGTCTTAATTAGGTACAAAAAAGAATGTGAGGAGGAAGACAAGAAGTCACAGGTCAATGTGGTCACTGATGTGGGTTCTGAATTTGTTTGGACACTGGTAAATACACATTCTCTCCCATGGACAGCTTCTATAGCAACAGCCTGATGTGCTGCCACAAGGTTTTAATAAGATACAAACCTTCACACCCCAGGTACCTCTCAGCTCATTCCTCTTGGCATAAGGAGCCTTCAGTCACTGTTCACCTCCAGGCAGGAATGAATAGCAAACGTAGGGCTCTGCCACCCCTGGGAGGTCTCTGCAGCCCGCAGGAAGTCTGCAGAGAACATTTCTAAGATGCATTAAGCACAAAACTTATCAGTGCACGAGGCAAACAGGGAAATAGTCCCCTCCTGGAATTACTTGCACACTAAATCATCACCTGCGGGCTGAAGCTGTCACTTCACACTGAGGAGCATCCTGCAGCGTCAATTTTACTCGAACCATCTACTCTTCTCCTCAACACCTTGGCGCACAGAGTAGTTTTTAACACAAGCATTAACTGAGTGCCAAGTAATTTAAAGAAGGAGATTTACATTAATGTAGAACATACATTAAAGTCCTGTTTAAACCCAGCACCTGCCTTCCAGTCACTTCAAATGGTTCAACATTCAATTACAGTTAGGGGCTTCTAAAAAAGAAATAAAAGAAGAGTTCTCAGCAGGTCCTTGGGTAAAGTGGGGGCTAAGGATAGAGGTTCTGACTACAAACGGTAAGGCACTGGGGCAGCGGCATCTAATCTCCTCAGGCAGTGTCACAACTAAGAAAACCCCAAAATACTCAGGTTAAAAAAATCAGTCCTAAATAGGGAACTTAAAGGGTCAAGTTCTCTTTCTCCCTCACAACTCTCAGGGGCCTCAAGAACACTGCCCCAGCCCTGCTCTGCTAAAACCTCTCTTTGTCCCAAACTGTCCTTCTCTGTCAGTTTTACTGGTATTTATATTTTGGGTGTTTGCATCATCATAGTCTTCATCTTTAGACTTATTCTTCATAGACAGGGATGAGAGAAAATTCTCACATGTTGGACCATCTATTTGAACACCATTTCACACTGATAGATTGAGACATTTAAATATTTTCAAGAGCTGCAAGCATTGTGACTGTTTACATGATAAACTGAAAGTTTAAGAGAACAGAGGTAGAATAAAGCATAGCTGTATTTTTATCAGTATTTGTTGTTTAAAAGAACATGGGAGTGAGAAAACGTGACATGGGGTTCTCATTCTTCTGCAGGGAGCTGTAGTCAGGTGGGGGTCAGGCTCTTATCCCAGGCAACCAGCACCAAGACAAGAGGTTAGAGCCTGAAGCTGCCAGGTGAGGGTTAGGTTGGATGTTACGAAGCCCTTCCTCAGGGAAAGGGTGATCAGAGCCTGGACTGGACTGCTCAGAGCAGTGGTGCCCTGGAAGTGTTGAAGGACAGCCTGGCTGTGGCCCTTGGTGCCCTGGTCTGGCTGATGGGGTGATGGTTAGGTCCGGGGCTGGGCTGGATGAGCTCAGACGGCTTTTCCAGACTCAATTGTTCTGGGATTCTGTGTGTGAAACAGAAAATCCTTTTAAATATGGAAGCAGCACTACAGTCAGCAGCAGTAAGGAAACCACACACAATGGAATCACAGAATTGTTTACATTGGAAAAGACCTTTAACCCTTAGCCCAACTGTACCCAAGGCCACCACTAAACCTTGTCCTTGAGCTCCTGATGTCCACAACTGTGAAGCACAGCCAGGGATGGCAATTCAACTCCCTCACTGCAGCCTGTTCCAAGGCCCTTTCCAGGAAGCAGTCTGTCCAGATGTCTGACCTAAACTCCCTCTGGTGCAGCTTGAGGCCATTTCCTTTTGTCCTGACACTTGGTCCTTGTGAGAAGAGATCAACCCCCACCTCTATACCTTCCTTTCAGGTAGCTGCAGACAGCAGTATGGTCTCCTCTCAGCCTCCCTTTCTCCAGATTAACCAGCCCCAGCTCCCTCAGCTGCTCCTCATAAGGTTTACTCGCCTGGGAGCACTCCGAACAAAACAGCCATTAACCATCCTCTGCCTATCCACAAATCATCCACAGTCCCACTTCACGGTCTGATGTGCAGCATCCCAAAGGAATCAAAAGGGGTTTCACAGCAGGCTGCAGGCCTGGCTCTTCATGCAAAACCTCTCCTGCATCTAAACACTAAGAACTAGTAAGTTTTTCACATTGATCCATAGAACGGTTCAGGTTGGAAGAGACCTTAAAGATCATCTAGCTCCAACCCCCCTCCCATGAGCAGGGACACCTCCCACTAGACCAGGTCACTCAAGCCCCCATCCAATCTGGACTTGGACACTTCCAGGGAGGGGGCAGACACAACCTCCCTGGGCATCCTCTTCCAGTGTCTCAGCACCCTTATTGTAAAAAACTTTCTTCTGACTTCCACTCTAAACCTCCCCTCTTCCAGCTTGAAACCATTACCCCTGTTCCTACCACTCCAAACCCTTGGAAACAGCCCCTCCCCAGCTTTCCTGTAGCCCCCTTCAGGTACTGGAAGGATGCTATAAGATCTCCCCAGGGTCTCCCCTTCTCCAGGCTGAACAGCTCCAACTCTCTCAGCCTGTCCCCATAGGAGAGGAGCTCCAGTCCTCCAATCATCCTCATGGCCCTCCTCTGGACACCTTCCAACAGTTCAATATCATTCCTGTGTTGGGGGCTCCCAAACTGGATGCAGTACTCCAGATGGGGTCTCACAAGAGCAGAATAGAGGGAGAGAATCACCTGCCTGAATCTACTGGTCACACTTCTCTTGATGCAGCCCAGGATGTGGTTGGCTTTCTGGGCAGCAAGAGAGCATTGCCGACTCATGTTGAGTTTTTCATTGACCAACACCCCCAAGTCCTTCTCCTCAAGGCCGCTCCCAATCTGTTCCCCATCCAGCCTGTATTGGTGCCTGGGATTACCTTGACCCAGGTGCAGGACTTGGCCTCGTTGAATTTCATGAGGTTGGTACTGGCCCACCTGTCCAGCCTGTCCAGGTCCCTCTGGATGGCATCCCTTCCCTCCCGAGCATCCCCCACACCACACAGCTTGGTGTCATCGGCAAACTTGCTGAGGGGGGCCACTCAATGCCACTGTCCATGTTGCCAACCAAGATGTTAAAAAGCACTGGTCCCAGTACTGACCGTTGAGGGACACCACTCATCACTGCTCTCCATTTGGACTTGGGGCCATTGGCCACAGCTCTCTGAGTGTGACCATCCAGCCAATTCATTATTCAGCGAGTGGTCCATTCATCAAATCCATGTTTTCTCAGTTTGGTGACCAGGATGTCGTGCAGGACAGTGTCAAACACTTTACACAGGTCCAGGTGGTGCTACTCCCTCGTTGCTAACACATGATTCTGGCTATTTCCGCTTCCACAACTCCCTCACTAATCTGGTTCCAAGCCCTCCACAGAACCTTGATGCCGGCCAGAGCTGGATGGAGACCCCACAGGGGCTGTTAACAGAAAAACCCACATTTGCACGGAAGGCTGGGGGAGACCTCTGAACCACCCAGCCCCAGCCCCTGCCCCTCCACCTTCCCCACAGCAGGCTGCAAGAGCCTCCCATGTTTCACCCCTCGGGTGCCCATCACCCCCTCCGTTATCTCTGACCTCTCCCCCTGCAGGGCCAGCAGCTCCATATGCCCACCTCAGCCACTCTCTGGGCAGTTTCATGCTCTCATGGCATGGGTGGGGGTGGGGGGAGCAGGTCTTTGCACCCCCCCGGGCTGTGGCAGATACAGATACTGCTGTGACAATTAGCTGCCATCCCATGCCAGACAGAGCAGGTGCTGTCAGCAGCACTGATGCACGACAAACCCCAATGGCTAATGAGCTCCCCGATGTGTCTAAGCCTTCTTCCCTATCACCACTGCTTCAGAGCACCGCTGCCTGAGTCCTGTCCCCTATTAGAAACGTTTTTATCACTCCCCTGTAATTTCAGTACTCTGTCTTAGCTAAAAAAACCCAATTACCACACTGCAGACTGAAGAAGTTGTTATTAACAGGCAAAACTTTCCATAAAGCTACTTAACCATGTATTCACATCTAAAGGGTGATGCCCAGAGCTAACGGCACAGTAATTGCCAACAAATATCACCTGTCACACAGTAATGGATACCATTTACATCCCTGCACAAGAGATTTAAGCAAAAAGACACCTCTGTGGCACTCAAGAGGAATAAGAACACACTCAAGGCATCACTGTTGCCCGCTTTACTGCTAGTAATGTCAGTAACTACCAGTTATCCTTCTGATGCCTCAACTGTGCATGGAGGAGTGCAGCTGAAAAGTGCTGCAGGCGGTTACTTACTAGGAATTGGGGGCTTTTTTCATGAAATAGGCACTGAATTGGTCAAAAGCCTGTTATAGCCAGCATTTCCAGAGGGAAGAGTTAAGTAGGTGACCAGCTCAAAAAGGAAAATGGATTTAGAAAGCAGTAGACCACCATTAGCTCACCAGAAACGTGGTTCCCATTCTGCCTCTCACCCCTTTTGGGGCAGACTGACCCCTTTAAGGAAGAAACTTTTATCAGTATTACAGTCACCCCTCCCTTCACCTATACCTACAGAATCCCCCTTTCAATCATTCCAGTTCTGTTTGGAGCTGCCAAATCTAGTAGCCCCATAGAAGCCTTATACATCCACTATGTGCCATAGCTGGTCCTGCATCTTCTGTCTCCAGCTGAAAACAGCTGCCAGTTTGCACCTGCAGTGGGGAAGCACAAGCAAGAATCTGCAACCGAGACCACATTTTCTATTCCTTACCAGTTTTTTCCTTCTATTTTGTGTGTCCTGGTTCGCAGGGATGTTCCACTGCAATTCCCCATTTTCTCCAATGACCACTGTTCAGCTGAACTTCACTTTTCACAGCGTTGCCATTTTCAGAGCGAAGGTGGAGCTTTCCCCCCAACCCCCGTTTCAGTCTCACAAACCCATTTCTGAGCAGCAGAAACCACCACGAGAGGGCAGCCGCCTTCTTTCCTGCTTTCTCCAAACCTCCTGGCCTCAGGCAGTGTCCGCAGAGGACTCCTCACTGAAAAGTAGGGTTAACTTTGTGACAAAGCACCTCTCTGGCACTACATGTACTCAGCTTGCTTATAAACATAGTTCTCTAAATCTTACATTCAACACACAAACAAGTTATCCCACTCCTGCATCAGCTTCAAGGCAATGAAACCTTAAACAATATTCCTCAATACAGAAGCCTTCCAATCCACTTTATCCACGTGTGTCCATGTTTCCCATGGCAGGAATTCATCAGCACGTCCCTACAGAAAGAGCATTCATTTATTCCAGGATAAATTTCCACCAATTCTTCTTGGCATTGCTGTTCAGTAATTAAATTCATTGCCCTAGCCCCATCATAATACTCAATCAGGTTTGATAATGTAGTTGTCTTCTCATTTTGTTTTTGTAGTCAGATCACAGAGTCTCTCTGGCTGGAAGAGAAAGACATTGAAGATCATCAAGTCCAACCTTCGGCCCAGCACTGTCAGGGACTGCAAAAGTATTTATAGGTCTGTCTGTACTTACAGCACCAAGCCTGTGGAGCAGGAGGCAGATACAACCTCCTAACCTTTGCACTAGCACATAAACAATGACTGTTCTTCTTGTAGTCCTTGCGCGCCCTTGTCCCCAACTCATCCCCATATCCCCAGCTGACATCACAACTCATCACCACCCCAGCACCTGCCACTTCCATGTCGTCTCCAGGTCACCCCTAAATGGCACCCCTAAGTCTAAGGAGAGCTCTGGCTACACTGCATTCACCCTTACCTGTAACACCCTTCAACATAGTGATGACTGACATTAGCTATCCAGAGAGGACAAACCTGTGGCATCTGGGGCCATCCAAGGAACTGCAGATACTAATAGAATGTGATTGTTCTGTGTCTGTCTCCACCAGTTCATGGCTGCATCTCAAAAGCCCTACGAAAAAGGGGATCTTTCTGCACTAATAAACCTAAAAACACTTCTATGATCTGTTTGCAGAAGATGTGGGGCTACATACACACACACAATTCAGTTTTCACAAGATGTTTACCTGCTCCATCACAGACTGGAAAGCAGAATGTGTTAAGTGCAGAAGTTACTCATGGAACAAGCAGCTTAACTACACACATACACACACACACATTCACCTTGTTCCTGCAGACAGTGACAGGAGTCAAAACAAACTGAACACGTGGGTATACAAACAGTCCTCAAAGTTTTATTTAGAGAAACGTCTTCAAATGCAGCATTGAAAACAGCATGTGTGGAATGCCAACGGTCAGAGCATTTACGCTGGGGTACGTTTCCTTGGATAGACTAGCACCATTGAATCACGAGTCACAGACTACATTGGTTCTGGAGGTGTAAAAAACCTCTCTGCCATTATAAAATCTCTACAAGTTCTATCAAAAATTGCTTCCTGGGTCACTACTGCTAAAGAGAGGAAAGCAAGGACAAGGTTGTGTGTCTACTCGTTCAAGTTACCCATAAGAGACAATTTATTCTTAAGTCTAAACATCCTGAACAAGGTGGGAAGGAAAAATTGTCTAAAAGTGACCTTCGCAAATCTTTACAAACTAAACAAGTACAAAAGAGCTCCTGTGTCGTAACAGACACGGTACACTATGTACAAGGCTGACCTTACAAAATAAGAGCTTCCTAGTCCATAAAAATACTAACTACAAAATCTCCATAGTGTTTCATCAAGCCGTCTCAAGCAGTCACTACATCAAACTCCTAACACACTGGTTTGCTCCACAGCACAGCAGCTTGAACGTGTTCACAACAGGAAAAAGAGCCCAACGTTTCACCAGAAAACACTTCTAACGCTAAATTTCCCACTCAGGTATAGTGGCAACATTAGTGTTTGCTATCTACTGCAACGACATGAGACCTTTACCTATTTCTAGACTGCATCTGAACTATTCAAAGTGCTGAAAGTGCAATCAAAGAGTAGAGTTTTGTACCCATTTTCCAGTACGCCCTTCTCTGGTAACAGCCGCCAAGTGTCAGTGGGCTCATGAGGTCAGGAAGGCACACGCTGGGGTACGTGTGCACAGATACATGTGGACATTGTGTTTTAAACACCTGCCCCTAAATGTTAAAAGGTTTCTTCCTGAGTAAGGAGCTTCAGGAATTACTTACAGATGGTGCCTGGGATTCATAAAGACTTTGACACAAACTGCTTAAAAGGACTGTGAGATGGTGGTGAAACAAACAGAAGAACAGGTTTGGTTTTAAACTCAGGGTACCCGAGTATTGCTCTGGAATACAGAGACAAGATATCTCCGCTTGCTCCCAATTTACTCAGGATACAGCAGCCCCCCCACGATTTATCCTTACAGCAACACAGCACATGTGAGCCCACACGGATACACAATGCTCCCCCCGCATCTGTTCTTCTGCTGGAGACCTGCTACAGTCTGACAAAAACCAAAACAATCTGCAGAATGTTTCAAGCACCATCCTTTTGTACCAACACCTCTGAGGACAAGAAACAACAAAACCCAACTGTGCCTCAAACGGGATTCCATGGGAACCCTTCCTTCGTGCTTCCCTACAGTGGTCTTCTGCGACATGCATCAGAGTAGCTCGTGCTGTTAAAAATCAAGAACATATCCCTCCTGACGAAGCTGACAAATTTCTCTAGCGGGCACATCAGCTTACTGGAATGTTTGTAATGATCCTTGCAAAACGAGGTCTGGAACGTGACGTCGGCGCCATTGTACAGGATGCGGATGAAGTGTTCTTTGGGTTTCTTCTCATCCTGCCACAGCTCAAAAACTAATCGGGCAGCAAACCGTGGAAATCTGGCCTCTGTGATGCCCAAGGCACTGAGAACAGGTGACAATGTGACGTCGTGGGCAGAGTAAAGCACAAACACTTCCTCCTTCTTGCCTTCTGCAATACGCTGCAGCCGATTAACAGTCTGGTTGAGGAGGGGATGAGTAGCCAGCAGTGCATACAAGAAATACAGCTTTTTTTCCTGCCTTTCCTTCTCATCCTCCAGCTGATGCCTCTTGATTGCACGGAAGTGCTCCATGCTGATACAGCCAGCTTTGGTGCACGGAAAACTGACATTGTGGCAAAAATAGCATAGGAGAGAATCAATGGGGTTGGAAGCTCTCAGCTGCCGGGTGGGAACGCCAACGATCTTGGCCATATCCACATAGATCTTCTCCAAATCACTGTCTTTCACCCGCAGGCTGTACTGCCGGCGCTGTTCCTCTTCCAGGTAGTGGTTTCGCATGGGACAGTCACAGCTTCCCGAGCAAAAGATGGTGCTCCACTGGTGCCTCATGTTAATCTTCTTCCAGTCAAAATCTGGCAAAAAGGTGTAGAGCAGCGCCAGGGCACTCTGCAGGGTCCGGCTTTTACCTGTCGTCTCCAAGTAGAGCTGTTTGGCCGTCCAGTTGCTCAGGAGCAGTTTATGTTTGTTTATATAAATCTCCCGTAGTAACTGCCCGTTCCGCAAGTGTTGTACAACACCTGCAAGAGAAGTTGTTCAATGAAGTTACAACAGGTTTAGGAGGAAAAAAAATACAGCCAGAAGCCTTGTGAACCATTAAGTAAAGGATTATGGACTTCAACACAGAACTTCATCTATATTTAAATATAGATTGAAATCATTCATATTTATTTATATGTATTTATATTTAATAATTATATTTCATCTTTATTTAGATGTGCTAGTATTTATTTCATTTTATTTATAATCTTTATTTATATGTATCATTCTGTTATTTATCTGTAGTTATATATTCTATAATTTCTGTATAAATACGTATTTAATCTATACTTAATATGTATTTCTCTATATATTGAAATACTGAAAAAGTTAGTGAAAATGGTGTGAAACACGAGATTCTCTCTCCCAATAACTAGCTCAGCAATAACCAATAGTTGGAATAAAAATAAAATTCCTTTATTTAACTTTCAAGTTCCTTCGACTGTGGTGAAATCAGAACCGAACAAACACACCAGAAAGCCTTCCTAAATCTTCACTGCAAAGCAGCGGCTGTGTAAGGGTTTCCTGTAGCTGTAACAGAAGCACCAAATGTGCCTGTTGTCTGGGAATCTTTTGCAGGGGATGCAGCAGTCACAGATGAAAACCAGTAGCCAAGTGTCCTTCACTTGCAGGACTGCTCTGAGTTACAAACCTACCCACACGTGAGTGTTAGACCTTCCTCAGGAGGGATCAGCAATGCCATTTCCAGCCACAGTGACCAGGAAAGGTGCTCTGATTTTTATTTCTAACAAGAGATGCCAAGAGTGATCCATCTGGAAAGCAACTGGCAAACAGTCCTGGATCTGTTACCACTGTTAGGGTAGAGAGACTCTTACAGGATTCATATCCCTGCATAACCCGGGCTCTGGCAAACATTATCAACTTCCCATAAACAAGAATTTATCTCTGTATAAAGAAAAACAGGAGGTTTCTTTTTCCAGCAGAGCAGAAGAAAAGATAAGGCTGCCATGGCAACGTACCTGTCTGCGTGAGCTCTCCCATTTCGCACAGGGAGTGGCTGGGGTACCGTGGCAGGCTGCTGAGGGAGCCATCCAGCTGGGCTGCAGACCCTTTGGACATGTGTTTGATGAAAGCTTCGAGCTGGGGATGAGAAGGTTTCCTAGAAAGGCAAACAAAAAATGGTAAAATTTTGGGAAAAACAGCACAGGAGAGTCAAGATACATCAGCTCAGAAATCCCACGGTGTGAGGTCAGTTCCCATCCAGACAGCATCTGCTCTTACCCTGGGCTCTTCCACGTGTGTGAAAGAAATCCAACTATTTACTAACAACCAGAGAATTACGAGGAATACAACGTCTTGTGGGACATGACACAACATGACACCTGGTCATTAATTTAATATGGAAAGATTTTGATGAGGATTGTGAGTTTATTTTTTTTTAAATTCCTTATAAAAATTACTCTGAAGTATCAGGGTGCTTAGCACCACAGCCAACAGCACCGTCAGTTTAAAGAGGCTTAAATAACCAGTATCTTAAGAGTCCTCTCTTATAAGGACAGGCTGAAAACTGGGGTTGTTCAGCATGAAGAGGAGAAGGCTCCAGGGGGACCTTATAGTGACCTTCCAGTACCTGATAAGTGCCTGTCAGAAGGCTGGGGAAGACTGTTCACAAGGGCAGTGAACAACAGGGTGAGGGGTCATGGTTTGAAGCTGGAAAAGGGCAGAGTGAGACTGGACAGGAGGAAAAAGTTCTTGAATCTGAGAGTAGAGGATCCCTGGAACAGGCTGCCTAGAGAGGGATTGGAGGCCCCATCCCTGGAGCCATTCAAGGTCAGGCTGGATGGAGCTCTGGTCAATTTGGTCTGGTGAGTGATGGCCCTACATGCTGCAGTGGGGTTGGACTGGATGACCTTTGGAGGCCCCTTCCAACCCAATATGTTCTATGATTCTATGTTCTTGAAGGAATCCTCAAATGTTTTCAGTTCAGTGCTGGCTGCACTCTCAGCACTGCAATCCAAACAGCAAATGTAGCCTCAGCTGAGGGGTTCCTGGAAATTAGGATCCAGTGGAAGTCAATGTCTTGGGTCTTGTACTATTACCAAAATATTTTATGTTGCTAATCAAAAACATATATAAAGAATAAATAAACCTGCTCAGAGTACTGTTCTGAGGTTTGTGTTTGTTGCTCACTTTGCTAGAAGCATAAATAAGGTTTGATACAAAAAATAACCTCAGGTCTATTAAAAAAAACCCCAACCATCTTTCAGAACTGCAGAAACCACAAGAGGGAGCAACAAGACTACTGAAGTGTGAGGAAGCATCTGCAATCGCAGTTTACTTGGACAGACAGACATTCACGAAGGATGAAAAACCTTATAATAAATTAGGGGTCAGCTGTCAGTAATGAAAAATGAGGCAAAATGAGGCAAAATGGGGCAAAAAAGCAAAATGAGAGAAAAATACTGTCCTTTTTTTGTCTTTCTTACTGCAAAGTGAAAGGGGAAGCAGCCAGCTGGTGCCATTCTGAAGCCACAGCTTCCCCTGCACGTTGTAATGATATAAATGAAGAGCCATACGGGAGCAGCAGTCTTTGTTGCCTGCCCTTGGTTTCCTGCTGTACTCCACACACACACTGGAGAGCCTTTGTCTGCCTCCAGATGAGAATCTCATATACAACCCTGCATGTCTCACTGTCTTCACAAACCAGCTGTAGCAGCACAGTCTTAAACCTGAAGAGTTCAGTCGAGGAAAGGAAATGACACCCATTAGCCAAGAGCTTTCCTAGCTTGCTGTAGACATAGCAGGCTGAGAAGCCAATTCTCTAAGGTTAGCACTTAAAACAGCTTTGACAAGGAATGCAGTGCCCAAGCAGAATTCTCTTTAAACCGTTTGCTTCATTAACTGAGTTCTGTGTGAGCACAAACACTTGATAAAGTAATGAAGGATCAAATCATCCCTACATGTTAATGCAGCTCTGCATGCACAGGGGTCACTCCACTTTGGATTGCTAGTGTTGAAGTGAGTACAGGCTTGAGGAATGTTGGGTGGCTTGCTGGATAGGATAGGTATTCACAGCTTCTTACTTGCTGAATGCATTCCAGGGGTAGAGAAAATTAAAATCAAATAAATAAAATAAAGTAATATAAATGAAAAGAAAGTAAAAGAAAGTAAAGAAAGAAAAGTAAAATTAAATTACATTTAAAAATAAAATCAAATCCCATACTGTGAAATCAGTAAAATCAAATAATAAAAATCATACTTCCTGCAGGCAACAGACATCCCAGGCTACCAGACACTTCTGTCCTCAGTGTGATCCCCAGGCACTGAACTGAATTCTGAGCATAGCAGCACTGCTCCTGATTGACCCTGTAAAGCTGAGCTAGTAAAACCCTTCTTCTCAACAGCAAAATGAACAGAACCCACAGCTCCTGGCTAATGAATGATCCCCCTCCCCACCCCATGATTTCTCTTCTCTGTGGAATATGAATCCTCCTGTTGAATTGGCCAACCTTACAGATGCCGCAGGAGATGGGGTATCTAGGCAACACAGCTGAGGCTGCTGGGACTGTCTGAGCAGGAAGCAAAGAAAATTACTCCCTTGTACAGTTGAAAAGCCTGAAATAGCCTTAAAATTGTATTTCCAGAAAACAGAGAGAGGCTAAAGAGACATCCTCCTGCCATGTGCTGGGTAGCAGGGCGGTTCACTACCACATCTGGGAATCAGATTAATACCATAAACTTTTCAAGTTCTGTCAGGACATGGAGCAGCTCAACACTTAAATCCTTATTGAACATTTAAATATGTTATTTGGAAAGGTCTTAGGAAGCTTGAAAGCCAAAATGTCATCCTTGTACTGCTATACATTAAGCAGTAGAGAAAATTCACCCTACACAACCATCTGTACTGCTGCCAGCACCCAAGCTGACAGCCTGCAGCAGAAACTTCCTTCTTCCTTGAGGAATTTACACACAGAAACAGAGAGGTTATTGTTTTTAGGAGAAGCAAACACTGACCTGCTGGCTGCTCTGAATTAGCTTAGGATGTCTGAGTGCGTGGAAGCATCTTTTGAGAAGAACACAGCATTCTGAGCTGATATTTTTAAAAGAATAAAATATAAAATAATAGTGACTGTAACAGTGAAGAATCACAGCACTGCCTAACATGGTAGCTAAATATAGAGTAACAGAAACACCCCGGCCCATGATGATCCAGAACTAGATGATCTCTAAGGTCCCCTGAAACCTAAACTGTTCTGCTCTGGCAGGGGGATTGGACTGGATGATCTTTCAAGGTCCATTCTAATCTCTAACACTCTGTGATTCCATGATTCTGTGATTCTACAACCACTAGAAACTTTTTGCTACTGATCTATATTGTCTACTTGTGAAATGTTTTCTTTCCCAGTGATCCCTGTGAGCAGAAACAGGGTTTATTAAAATAGGAAAACATGAACAGGAATCAGATCTACAGCAGAGTTGTGTGAGCTTTGACCTCAGGGGCAAAACAGACCCAACAAGGTTGAGTCTGGTGAGAATTCCAGACCCCTTTCCCAGCAGTTCATATAATTTACCTGCTCACATGAACTCAGGACTTGCATAAATAATACACCTCCTCCATCAGGTAAGAGGCTGTAGACAAAACTATGATGTTGGTCAAGGTTCTGACTAAAAGACTTCAATGACTGGGATCAATCAAGAGTTGTTTCTGCAAAAGCTAAAAGTTAATCAAGTCGAAAACTAGAAGCAGATTAAGGAGGGATAAATTTATCATTCATCTTCCCTCTGTCACTGCCTAGTGCTGTCCTCTCCCAGCACTACACTCGACTCTGCAGCAGTTCTGTGTGCCTCAGGGGAGAAAGGGTGGAGGTGGACATTGATACAAATGAGATATTGACTTGTTTTTACTTCCCAAACAGCATTTACCTATGCAAATGCCACTTGTCTTAGTAACTGCAGGATTTGTGATAGTTGAGAGGACCACACTTCTCTCAAGGAGCTACAGAGCCATCAGTGTATCCCTGTCAGTCAGTGTGACTGCACTGGGCACATGCCAACCTCCTCATAAACAGACTTTACCATTCTGTAGTCCTGCCATACCAGCACATCCGTCTCTGCTTTTCTTAAAATGCAAAAGAAATTCTTTTAAGACTTAAAAAGCACAACATGTGTCTTTAATTAAGTTCAAATAGACAACAAAAGTGCTAGTTCAAAGGACTGTATCCTGATTTATTTTCTTTTAATGAAAAGAGCCACTAAAAGCAACAAGAGATTATTGTAGTCTACAGAAAAGATCCTTACAGCATGAGTCCTGCTGGGCTGATTTATTCATGAAGCTCTTACAGCCTTTTCCATTCTTATAACAAACTCCATAGTCACAGAATTATTGAAGCTGGAAAAGCCCTCTGAGCTCATCCAGCCCAGCCCAGGACCGAATATCACCACAGCAGTTACACCAGGGCACTAAGGGCCACAGCCAGGCTGTCCTTCAACACCTCCAGGGATGGGGACTCCCCCACTGCCCTGCCCAGTCCAGTCCAGGGTCTGATCACCCTTTCTGTGATGAAGGACTTCCTAACATCCAACCTAACCCTCCCCTGACAGATTTAGGCCCTGCCCTCTTTCCCTGGCACTAGGTGCCTGGCAGAAGAGCCTGATCCTCACCTGACTACAACCTCCCTTCAGGGAGTAGTAGAGAGGGAGAAGGTGTGTCGTCGTCATACAGTCGTCCCCCCCGCCCCTCCCGAGTCCTGAGAAGGTCATCCCCAGCTCCCTCAGCCTCTCCTCATCAGACCTTCCCTCCAGTCCTTTCCCCATCCTCACTGCTCCTCTGGACCCACTTCAGTCCCTCAATCTCTTTCTTGAAGTGAGGGTCCCAGAACTGCCCCCAGTACTCAAAGGGAGGCCTTGCCAGTGCCCAGGACAGGGGGAAAATGACATCCCTAGTCGTGTGAGCCACACAATTGCTGACACAAGCCAGGATGCCATTGGCCTTTTCTGCCACCTGGGCACACTGCTTCTCAGGGCATATAGATGCAGTCAAGCTTTTCTTACCTGCTTGCTACATGTATGATAATCAGAAGTTTCTCCCTTTCTAAAGAGGAACCTGCCTGTCTGTGAATAGAAACGAAAATCATGATTTTCGGACTCTACTGAGCCAGGTTTGTAAGTGACACGGGTCTGTGAACTTTTAGATGGTGTATTTAAAAAAACCCAAACCCTTCACTCTCATCCACATGCCTTTAAGTGAGGAAGGGACATGCAGTGATCTCACCTGAGGTTCTCCAAGTAAAGTTTGAATTCTTCAAGAGGTGCTCAGCCCCAGCAGGGTTCTGTGCCTGCTTCAAGCTCTCTGAAATTAGACCTGCAGCCCCGAGGTTGCAGAGGCTAGACCAGACTCCAGCTATCTCTGCCACAGAACTGAGTGGGTAATTAATTTCTTTAACAAGATGAGAAGTGAATCATTTGCTAATAGCTATGATAACACTTTTAATGACCTGCCTTTAGGGGTGTGATTATTTGCAGCATGAAATACTTAAGGAAAGAAATACGATCCAGATTGCTTTTGGAGTTCTTGAAGGCTGTGATCTTCAGATCTTGCTCAGTATCTGACACACTGGAATGTATGTGAGAGAACTGTATTGCAGAGACATTAACTGCAGGTGGTAATGCTGGATGCATTGCAGGACTTCTCAGTTATTACATTGACACACGAGAACTTAGTTTGTTTCCTATTTGTCAGAGAGGCTTTTATAGCTATTTCCACTTCAGTTTTTGGCAAAGAATCCAACAGGAAGGCTGTAGGGTCAGGAAAAAGATCCATAAAGACAAGAAAGTGGTGCAGCTTTTGGCACTGCCATCAGGCAGCTGTGAGGGCACTGTGTCAGGGTGTGGTGGTACCCCAGTTGTATCACTCACTGATAGTGTAGATAGTAGCCCCCGCACTGTTCACAGGCTCTAGAAATGAGTAGGGAACTGAAAAGACCTGGTCTCCTTATAGAATCAAATCTCCTGTCTGACTTTGCAAGGGCAGCAGACAGATGAAAGGAGTTGGCTCTGTACCGTTGTGTCCAGATGTGTTGGAGCTGACCTTCCCCAATATGGCTGGAATTATCCCGTTTCTGCATTGTTTTGGGGCTAACACTGACTCCATTAACACCAGGAAGCTATTAGTGGTGTTTGGACCTCAGGCCTGGATTCCTTTGTGATGTAAATGTGGTGTAAAAGTTTATATCCAGAGTACTACAGGGTCTAGAAGTGCTACCCTTGACCTGAAGGTTTGCTGCTTCTACTCAGTCTGTTCCCTGTTTGACTTGGCATTCAGCTGTTGGAATTCATGAATTAAGCAGATTATACTGCAGCCCCTGGCCCTCTACTGTCTGTGTAAAATAGCCACGAGGTCACGCTATGAGGTTCCCAATTATGGGTCGTGACACAGGAGTGTAGGATGAATAGAAGCACATGGAGTCACGAGTTCTTCCATCCAAAATTTCAAGTAATAATAATAATTAATACAAACTAAAAAATTAATACAAACTGAGTAATACAAACTTAAAATAGTTTGTAAACTCAGGAAAATTAATGGAATAATGTTAGGAAAAGCCTTTAATTGTAGTGTTTGCTTATTCGGGGGGAATAAATTAATTCCTCGCTTCCTTTTGCCTTTGTATCGTACATCTGTAGGGTCAAGAGTGAAAAAACACAACAGGGAATGCTTCTTCATTGAATTTGTGTAGAGAAGAAATGCTGATGGGAAGATGTTACAAGGATTTCAGAAGATGATATCATGTGGGGATGTGCTAGGTCCATTGCCATGGGCTTCAGGGGATTTTGAGAGTGCTTGATGCTAATGTTAACAAGCTTAGCTTCTGAATTTTAGGCAACGAGCACACAGACTGGCTTGAAACTGCCAGGAAAATGAGAGAGGTAAATGTGGCAGAGGCAAGGTTCATACCACGAGCTATAGGAAGTCTGGATTTGGCTTGGAATAAAGTCACAGCACGATAAAACCAGAATTAGGTGATGCAAAGGTCTCCTGAGGCTTCTTCTGACTTCTCTGAAGACTGAGAAGACCAGAGAGCTAGAGAGGATCACACAATAACCCCCTGCAGCTACAGATGTGTAGGCGAGTGGCTGGAGAGCAGCCTAGTAGAGAGGTATCTGGCAGTACTGCTTGATAACTGGCTGAACAGGAGCCAGCAGGGTGCCCAGGTGGCACAAAAAGCCAATGGAATCCTAGCTTGTGTCAGCAATTGCATGGCCAGCAGGACTAGGGACATAATTCTTCCCCTGTACTGGGCACTGGTGAAGCCTTGAGTACTGGCTTTCTTTTCTCAAGAAAGAGATTGAGGGGGTGGAGTGGATCCAGAGGAGCAATGAGGATAGGGAAGTGACTGGAGGGAAAGTCTGATAAGGAAAGCCTGAGGGAGCTGGAGGTGTTCAGCCTGGAGAAGAGAGGACTCAGGAGGTACCTTCTCCCTCTCTACTACTCCCTGAAGGGAGGTTATAGGCAGGTGGGGGTCGGGCTCTCAAAGCAAACTAGCACCAGGACAAGAGGGCAGAGCCTGAATCTGTCAGGGGAGGGTTAGGATGTATGTTAGGAAGTCCCACAGAAAGGGTAATCAGAGCCTGGACTGGACTGCCCAGGGCAGTGGTGGAGTCCCCATCCCTGTAGGTATTGAAGGACAGCCTGGCTGTGGCCCTTAGTGCCCTGGACTGGCGGATGTGGTGATGTTATGTCCTGAGCTGGGCTGGATGAGCTCAGAGGGC
Organism: Upupa epops; assembly: GCA_013397515.1. Lineage (NCBI taxonomy): Eukaryota > Metazoa > Chordata > Aves > Bucerotiformes > Upupidae > Upupa > Upupa epops. Next base: position 64,260 of record VZRI01007480.1, on the reverse strand, counting down.
TTTTCCAGCCTCAATCATTCTGTGTTTCTGTGATTCAAACAGCTCCTGTTTTCACTGCTTTTAGAGCTGATGCCACAGTAGCTATACAAAGTAGATTCCTTGTGTCTATTGCTCTTCCCATTCCACTGTTTCAGCTCTATCCATCCATTTTGTATGTGAACGGGTGTATACTGAATTGGACAGAAGTGCACAGGTGGAATCCTGTATTTTTCCTGTTTAGAGAAAAAAAAACCTGTCCATTTTTAATCTGCAAGCCTTCCACACATCAGCACATCTACTAAGAAAAGCAATTTCTTCTATGCAGCCACATATCTGAAAAGAAAAGCCACATATTTCAGCTATCTTCAGAGAAAGATTCAATGAGATGACTGTTTTTGTCAGCCTTTGTGTCCAATACCACACGAATCTTGTTTACAAAGCACTTAGCAATGATAAAAGCCATGAATTTCACCTGCCAGGCAGCAGCATACAGTCGATGTCAGGTCTCTTTGTCTTGGGTATGGCATAGAGCGGATACCTATCACCGTGGCGGATCAGCACTTGAACTGACACCAGCTTAAAATAATGAGGTGCGTGGCCTGAAGGGAAGAAGGACAGAAAAATGTAAAGGTTAATGTGACCTACATCTTTTGCCTGCACACATGGGAAGTCCAACTGCCACACAGGCATGGATCATAGAATCACCAAATGACAGAACTGTTCAGGTTGAGGAAGACCTTCACCACTAACCCAACTGTCCCAAGGCTACCACTAAACCCTGTTCCTGACCTCCAGACCTCCTTGATTGTAAAACACGGCCAGGGATGGCAACTCAATCCCTACCTTGGCAGCCTGTTCCAAGGCCTGATGACCCTTTCCAGGAAGAAGCTTTTCCTCATGTCCAACCTAAACTTCAGCCAGTACAGCTTGAGGCCATTTCCTCTTGTCCTATCAGTTGTTGCTTGTAAGAAGAGAACAACCCCCACCTTACTTGTCTGACATCTCTCTTTCAGATCCCTAATCAGAATGATTTTGCAGCTTGCCTGATTTGGAGCTTTTGATACACAAGTCAGTAATTTATTTTATGTGCATTAGTGGGATCTGCTAATCATAGACTCCCAGAATCATTAAGGTTGGAAGAGACCTACAAGATCATCGATTCCAACAGTCAACCCAACTTCACCCTGCCCACTAAACCCAGCTCCACATCTATATATTGAATCCATCCAGGGATAGCAACCCACTCTCTTCCTTGGGCAACCCTGACCACTCTGTCAGGGAAGCAATTTTTCCTGGTGTCTAAGCTAACCCTCCCCTGGCACAAGTGGAGGCCATTATGAAGGAGTTTATTCAGACTAACTTGCTATTGTATCCTCTGTAGGGTAATGAATGCAAATGTTAGGAGTCCCAAAATTAACTACTTCTTGATTTTTTTCTCCAGAATTCCAGGTTAACTCTTTGCAACACAGCTCATTTGTAGTAAGAATCACAATTCAGATTTTAAATATCTGTCTCTTTCCCACTCCTTGAAATTTAGACCTCCAGCTGACCAGCAACTGGAAAAAAACATTTCCAAAACCAACGACAGCAGAGAGGAAAGAAAGAAAGAATTCAGAAAGCTTTGTGCCAGGAGGGGTTTAACTTTGATATAAGGACAACATTTCTTTCCCAAAAGGGTTGTCAAGGCCAGGCCCAGCTGCTCAGGGCAGTGGTGGAGTCCTCATCCCTGAGGAAATTGAAAAGCCATGGACATGTCGTGTGAGTGACATGGGTTGGTTTAAGAGTTGGACTACATGATCTTAAGTCTTTTCCAACCCAAAGGATTCTACGATTCAGCACTAGCCAGTGTTTCCTGTAGCATCTCTGAACACCAAAGAATCACAGAACCACTGAATGGTCTGGGTTGGAAATTAACTCAGAGATCATCTAGTCCCAAACCCCTGCCATGGGCAGCGACACCTCTCACCAGACCAGGATCCATCCAACCTGGCCTTGGACACTTCCAAGGATGGAGTAGCCACAGACTCCCTGAGCACTCTCACAGCGATGAATTTCTTGCTCAGACCTCATCTCAATCTCCCCTCTTCTAGCTTAAAGCCATTTCTTGTATAAAAGCCTTCCCCAGCTGCCTTAGAGGCTCCCTTCGGATACTGGAAGCTGTTACAAGGCCTCTCCTGAGCCTCCTCTTTTCTTGGCTAAACAGCCCCAACTCTTGCAGCCTGTCCCAATAGCCGAGGTGCTCCATCCCTCTGATCATCCTCTTAGCCTCCTCTGGACCTGCTACAACAGTTTTATGTCCTTCTTTGTGTTGGGGGCTCCAGAATTGTACACAGCACTACACAGGCGTCATCATTTCCAACAACAGTTCATAGAAAGAAGCAACTAACCTGTCACTTGCATTCACCAACCTTACCTTCCATGCTGCGCTCGGCAACAGTGGGGATGTTGCAATACACGTGAGCTTCACGGACAGGATCTATGGCAGGAGGCTCAGTCAGCAAATCAGGCATTATTCGCTTGCGGCTCTTTGGATTCAACCCATCTTCCCGGACGGGGTTTACTGGGATTAAATGCACTGAAAGATACAAAACACACACCAGATATCTTTAGGAAGACTTAAGGGTCTCTAGGACTATGACTATCTGGGTTTTTTTAAGCAATTACGCACCATGTCTCCAGTTTCCATAAAAAGAAGCTACTCTGTAATGCAGAGCTTTGCTGTGAAATTTTGAGGAATCACAGAGTCCCCAAGGCAAGCAAGCCCAGAGGCTTTTCAGCCAAGTCAGTGTTTGGCCAAGGCTGCAGAAACACATCTGTATGTAGAACAACTCTGCTTTTCACACACTTCTTGGAACAGCTTTTTCTGTCAGTCCCTCCTGAAACTCTGAAGTGGTTGACACACGGATGACTCGTTTTTTCCTGTGGGAGTTCATGAGTGTCCAGGTTCTCATGGGGGAGTGTGGAGAGAAATACTGCCCTGGCTTGCTTTCCCAGAGGCAAGCAACCTTGAGAGAGACAGAGTCTAGCTTGGATAACAACAGGTATCTGTTTCGGGGGGGAAGTTGTTGAAGCAGCACTACAGTATAAAAAGGAGGCTGCTTGCAAAGACCCCTCCTGGGGAGATAGAGTTGTGCCATCTCTCTCTGCAGGACTATCCTTCTCCTTCTCTGCAGATGGAATGGATCTAACTCAGCTAATGCCCTGCACTGTAAGTTAAATGGACATTGTCCATGGATAGGTTTGGGTGGATTTTTCTAGTGTTAAGGAATTTTTCACTACCTTCGGGTTTTCTATCAGAGTACTTCTGGCCAGAGGTATTTTCCTTTATTTAGATGGTGATGGGTTCTGTGACCTTATCCTTACATGATGCAAAAACCAACAGTAGTAAACTGTACTTCTTGCTGATGACTCTGCCTCTTGGGCAGGGTTACAGAACTGTCAAGACAAGCTCTAAGAGCACGAATAGGAAAAAAAGGGCTCTAACAAGCCCAGTTCTCTCTCATCATATTAACTTACAAAATTGTGTTGAAAGACATCAGCAAAAGATACAGCACAGTCATGATGACGGTACTGCAAACCTCTGGGAAAACAGAATTGACATGACTGAAGGGGCTGGATTGTCTAACATTCTCCTTACTATTCCGCTCCCCTTACACAACTTCCTCGCCAGACTTAAACTGACCTAATTCTGGGGACAGCTCCTCCATTGCGTCTTGACTCCCAGTCCTGAGAGATGAATTTATTCTGTGAAAAGAGTGTCATGTGGACGAAGAAATCCAGCAAACACAGCAAACTCAAGCATAACACTCACAGACGTTATGAAGCATGCTACCATTAACATGACCCAGACTCTTCCTTCTCACATTACCATTTAAATAGTTGAATGTGGTTTCCCTTTGCCTGCCAAAACCAGAATTCAAGCATTTTCCATGCCCTGGCTAGCACTGATGACATGGCTGATACCCACTAAATGCAGTGACTTTCAACTTCTCCTTAAACTGCTTCAGATTTTGCAAGCAACTGATGAGAACACTAAACTGCTGCTTTGCCTTTGGCCACTTCAGCCACAGAGCTCAGCTACCATTCCAGCACTTATTTATCAGACCCATCTTTCCATGCTGACACTCATGTTATTGTAAGACACTGCAAACCACTAACCAACCCCCCACTATGACCTGGGGTGCTAAAACTTGACTGGGAGATGTGGAAGCAAAAGAAGGCACTTCATGTTTTACCTAAGGTGGTTTTAGCTACAAAAACCTGAGCATATCCTCTTCTTGCACTAACTGCAGCAGTCAACAGATGCAGTTGTCACTGTATGAGGACTGAGTGCCTACAATCCATGGGGCCACATATTTTGTTTGCAGTTAGATTATCTTGTTTCTTATCAGTTGAATAAATACTTTAACATTTCCTGATTAAGGAAAAGCACTAAATCTTAAGGATAAGAATCTACTGTATCTATCAATACAGGCAGGGAGAGGAGGTGATGAAGAGCAGCCCAGAGGAAAAGGACCTGGGGGTGTTGGTGGACAAGAAACTGGACATGAGCAGACAGTGGGGCACTTGCAGCTCAGAAAGCCAATCGCATCCTGGGCAGCATCAGAAGTGTGACCAACAAATCGAGAGAGGGGATTCTGCCCCTCTTCTCTGCCCTGGTGAGACTTCACCTGGAATCCTGCACCCAGCTCTGGAGCCCTCAGTATAGGAAGGACAGGGATTAGACGGAGCAGTTCCAGAGTAGGTCACAAAAATGAACAGGGGTCTGGAGCCCCTCTGCTAAGAGGACAGGCTGAGAGAGACCGCATTATTTAGCCTGGAGAAGAGAAGGCTCTGGGAAGTGACCTGATAGCGACCTTCCAGTCCCTTGAGTGGGCTACAAGAGAGCTGCAGAGGGACTGCTTACAAAGGCATTGAGGATGAGGGGCAATGGTTCCACATTAGAAAAGGGTAGATTGAAATGGGCTGTTAGGAAGAAGATTTTTAGCAGGAGGGGGGTTGAACACTGGAACAGGTTGCCCAAGGAGGGAGTTGAGGCCCCATCCCTGGAGATCAAGGGGAGGCTGGACAAGGGCAACCTGATCAGGTTGAGGATGTCCCTGCTCACTGCAGGAGTCTGGACTAGATGCCCTACAGAGGTTCCTTGCAACCCAGTTCAGTCTATGAGTCTATGATTTATAATATTAAAAACACAATTTTCATAGGAAAAACAGAATCTACAGACTACCTAATGCATATTTGAAGCCACTGACAGAGCACATTTAAAGGGGAATCTTACCTGGAGCACAGCTCATCTGGATTTCTGAGCATCTTTGACCAACCTGGTCTAGTAGAAAAATCACACAATCATGGGATCATTTACAGTAGAGAAGACCTGCATGATCATCAAATCCCACCACTAACCTAACTGTCTCAAGGCCTCTCCTAAACTCTGTCCCTGATCTCCAGATCTCAATGACTAGATGGCAATTCTACCTCATCCCTGGGCAGCCTGCTCCAAGGCCTGATGGCCCTTTCCAGGAAGAGGTTTTTCAACTGGACTAGACCATTTTTGTAAGGTCCTTTCCAACACAAATCACTCTATGCTTCATCTTAAATTGTTTGTAGGTTTCACAAACCAAGATGGAAAAACTCCAGTCACCTAACTAAGCACCAGCAAACACATTGTTTCCATTGTCCCTCTGTTCCAGTATCCCTTACACCACACAAGGCAGCTCCTTCAAGGTCTGTGAAGAGCTGACTGTCTCCCTATATCAAACTATTTCACTACTGCACTGCTCCTCTACAATGGCAGTCCCACCCCACCCTCTCCAGTGGATTTTCTGGTCCCTGTCTATCCAGCAAACTCAGCTCATGGGAGGGAGGCTGGAAAATGTCCAAAAGGAAAGAAAAAGTCCCCTCATAGGGAGATGAGATTCATCTTTCTTCCAAACTCTGCTTTGCTCTTCCAGCTGTAAATCATTCCAACAGCACAATTCCATTCTGTCGTTTTCACACAGCTCTTTTATAGCTTTGCATTATTTTCTATGACACCCTCCATCCATTCACAGGAGAGAGAACCCTGCCAGCGTGCACATGCTCACACTGAAATCTCTCGTTTCGGAAGGGTTTCCACACTGTTGAGTCCTACACAGCTCATGCTTCACTGTGACAGGAATCCAGCAGTGGAAAGCAGAAATAAAAGGGATGACTCCGATGTGCATTTCCATTCTGCTTTGAAGGCTGAGCAGAATTTGTCAGTTTAACTTGTGTGTTTCCTGCAGGAAAGTTATGTTTAGGTTTAAAAAGTTGAAAGAAAAGTGTCTGTCCCCCCCCACTCTCCCCTCTTCTCTCCCTCTCAGTAATACTGCCGCTTTACTCGCTTCTCTCCATCTCGGACTTAGTGTCACTGTCACTGCAAGAGAAGGTTATCACTTCTGAGATTATCTAGTTGAAGAAAATGTATGGTGAATGGGAAGACTCGGCTGGACCTGGAGAGACTGTAAGAACTCTGAACTGTGAAAATTAATGAGGATTGAGACTGAAGTCAAACGAGAGCTGTGATTTCAGAGAGAAACAGGAACTGTCTATAAATGGACATTTCAAACATTTTACCTTAGTTACTATAGGAGCAGTGTGATGAAACTCCGTCTGTCTGTGTCTGTATCTTGTGGGGCTGGTTTCTCCAATGCAGTGGGGAGCGGAGTGAATTAAAAAGTCCTGATGCCTTTCTTCCTGAGACTGAGTCAGTTGTTTTACTACCTGCAGATCTATCATAGGGTTTGTTAAACCCTCCCTTTGCATCTGATGCTTTAGCTAAAAGCTCTTGGTTGAAATATAGTTGGGGTCTCTAATCCACAACAACTTCCCACAGCCAGAGCAACTAATAACATCAATCTGAAATGTATTTGGTCATCTACTTGGACACTTTGCCATCACTGAAACTAAAGGAAATACACAGATATAAATAAAGAGGTAATCTGACAACAAAAATGGGGAAAAGACCCCATCTTTTGTTTCCTAATATTCGTTATTTGGGTTTTTTTCAATGACAAGAAAATACTTGGAAACATTAATAGGAAAAAGTTCCACTTACGAGAAGAAGAACCAATAAAATGGAGGAGCCCTCAGTGCAACTCTGCTCAGTCCTACCAAGTAAAAAATGTCTGAAATACAGAGTGAAGCAAAACACTAGGGCTGCTACCAGACAAACCTAACAGCTGATGGACCAGTGAAAAAGCAAATGCTGTCTAGCAAGAGGCAGAAGGCTCTGGGCACACGGTTTCACTGCTTCTTTCAGAGCAGTGGAATCACTGCTTCAAGCTGTTCTGCAGCTCCAAACTGCACTATAATTTTAAACCAGCAAAATTCCAAGGAAATAAAATCCAAACTCTGATACTAAAGCTTAATTAAACGAAAAAGGTCCATGCAGTTTGACTTTAAACCAAACCACAGAACCCAAATTTCAAGCTGAAGTTGGAAACATTTGACTAAGGAACCTCTCTATAAACAAAACCAAAGGCAGCTGAAATAATGTGACATACAGTTTCATCCCCAGTGCTCGTTAAATATCTCCTCTTTAAAGAGCAAGTAGCTAATTAATCTGATTTTAATATTCAACACCCCCCCACACCCCCGTCAAAGTTCCTGAAAGCCACAAACTATGCCCATAAAGTCTGTAGTCTCTAAGCAAGAGAGGCAGTCATTCTGAAGAGCTTCTAGTCCAATGGCTGTAACAATTACTACACCGCAACTAATCCCCTCTGGAAGAACAGTCAAGTTTATCAAACCAACCACTATCCTGGAAAGCCCAAGTCTGATAGGGCTACAGAAGCAAGAGGGGTTTGACAGAATCCAGCCCATCAGAAAAGAGAACACAAAGCAGAGAAGAAAACACAAAGAGCAACTCATGCAGCTGAAACACCAAACTAACTGCTACAGCACTTCATTAGCAGCTTCTCTCCCTCCTGCAGTCCCACTTTCGGCTTGAAAAACACAAGGCATCACCACTATTTACCAAGAAGCAAAAGATTTGTCCATTTAAAAAAATTACCTAAAACCAGCAAGAGAGGCAATAAAACCATTTTCCAGGTCTCTTTTCCCTCGTTGTTCCGAGCAGGCTGAGAAGCAGCAGCACCCGCAGCCATGTTAGTCTCAGTTTTCTGTCTGCACAGAGCCCCAAAGTTTTCATCTGTTTGTAAGACAGAAGGTTCTTTCAGCCCAGTGCAAACACACAAGACACAGTCAGAGGGAGATGAAGCAACAGAGCAGAAATGTCTTAAAAAAACCCAAGAAGCCCCCCCCCCCCCCCCCCCCAAAGGTAACCTTATGCCAACGGGTAATGGAAAGCGAACACGCATGTCAGACTGCACAAAAACCTAGTTATCCCTCCTCTGCCACCTTTCCCCCCAACCCCACTCCTTGCTGCTCCTCACAGAGCACCAAGAAGGCTGCCTAGCACTGAGGAGAACACTCAGGCTTCTGACATTCTGGTGGGACACATAAGATTCTCCTCTAGCTGCTCTCTCGGGAGCTATAAAAGTAGAAGTGTAGGGAAGAGTCAGGAAAAGGCAGGAAAGCTTTGATATAACTAAGACAGGAAAAGGCGACGAGAGCAGCCAAACCATCTGGAAAATGTGGAGGTCGTGGTGTTTTGCTGTAAAAGCTGAGCAGAACCTGACATTTTTATTTGTGTGTTCCTGTAGAAAAGTTTAAAGTTTGGTGTCTGTCCTTCCAAACTCCCCCCTCTTCTTCCCCCTTGGTGACTTCTGCCATCTTCACTTCTTCACTCTGTCCATCTTGGTGTCTGTTGGGAGCTGCATCACTGCCACTGAGAGAGAATGTTATCACTGCTGAAGGCATGCGCAAGGAACTCTCAAGGTCANCTGTGATTTCAGAGAGAAGCAGGAACTGTCTATAATGAAGATGTTCTACATTTCACTTTAGTTCAGTGTAGGAGCAGTGTGACTTCGTCTGTGCCTAAGTCTTCAGTGGGGTTTTTGTCTAATGTGTGGTGAGGGGAGTGAATTACAATGTCTTGGCGCCTTTCTTCTCCAAACTGAGTCAGTTGTTTCACTGCCTGCAGATCCATCCGTAGGTTTGTTAAACCATCCCTTTGTGTCTGATGCTGTAGCTAAAAGCACTTGGTTAAAATATAGTCAGAGTCGCTGATCCACAACATCAGTGGCAACCCAGGCAGGACGCAGGGGGATCCAGATAAGGACCCATAGTACACACTACTATTGCTACGACACTACAGATGGACATGGGTTGAAGAGTAGACAGAGCAGTGTGGAAGGTAGAGGCTGCTGGTGTGGGCTCAAGGCAGCCCAGACACAGTGTTGCAGGAGCTGTCACCCACTGCCACCCCTGAGGAGCACATCCCCAGTCCCAAGGCTCACTTTTAGGGCTCTGCTCGAATTACAAATCAGTATTTGGAAACTGGATTCAGTTTTGGGCCCCTAACTATAAGAAGTCACTGGAGTGTGCCCAAAGAAGGGCAGTGAAGCTGGGGAAGGGTCTGGATGAAAAGTCTTATCAGGCACAGCTAAAGGAACTGTAATTTAAACAATCCCAGTTTAATCTAGAAGAGGCTGAGGGGAGACCTCATCACTATCTACATCTACCTGAAAGGAGGTGACAGAGAGGTGGGGGTCATTCTTTCTTTACAAGTAACTAATGATAAGAGGAAGTGGTCTCAAGTTGCACCATGGGAGGAGTAGGCTGGATATTGGGACAAGTTTCTTTACTGACAGAATGGTCAGGGATTGGAACAGGCTGCCCAGGAAAGTGGGGGAGTCATCATCTCTGGATGTACTTAAGAAATGTGTAGACACAGTATTTTGGGACAGAGGTTAGTGGGGAAAAACAATGGTAGTAGAGGGTTGGTCGGGATGATCTTAGAGGTCCCTTCCAACCATAACAATTCTGTGATCAGAACACACTACCATCATAAACAATGCCTCCTCCAGCTCTGAACAACCCACAACAGCATTTCTGAGACTAAGTCTCTTTTTTCTGGCTGCATTATCTGAATCCAGTGGTGTTGTTTTCTTCCCACAGGGTCCCAATCTGACTTTACAAGGAAAATTAAATGGTAAGTTTTGCATCAAAGCACAGCACAGTTCACAGAGTCATACAGATTGATTGAGGCTAGAAAAGACCTCTGAGCTCTTCCAGTCCAGGACCTAACATCACAACATAAGCCAGACCAGGGCACTAGGGGCCACACCAATCTGTCCTTAAAAACCTTCAGGAATGGGCAGTCCAGTCCAGGCTCGGATCACCCTTTCCATGAGAAAGAGCTTCCTAACATCCATCCTAACCCTCCCCTGGCAGATTCAGGTCCTGCCCCCTGGTGCTAGTTGCCTGGGAGTAGAGCCTGACCCCCACCTGACTACAACCTCTATTCACCACACTGCAAAGAGATGATCCCCCCCTGAGTCTCCATTTCTCCAGGCTAAACACCCCCAAGCTCCCTCAGCCTCTCCTCAGACCTTCCCTCCAGTCCCTTTCCCAGCCTCATTGCTCCTCTGGAGACACTCTTGAAGTGAGGGACTCTGAACCGCCTCCAGGACTTAAGTGGAGGTCTCCCCAGTGCCCATGACAGAGGGAGAATTAAGTCCCTAGTTCTGCTGGTCACACTGTTGCTGATACAAGCCAGGATGCCATTGGCCTTCTGAGCCACCTGGGCACCCTGCTGGCTCCTGTTCAGCCATTTATCAACCAGGTCCCTCTCTGCTAGGCTGCTCTCCAGCCACTCATCCCCAAAATCAGTTGTGGGTTTGAAACCCAGTTCCATTAAACACATTGAGTTATATGAAGGGTACCTGCATTTATCTAGTCCAGATGTGGCTCTGAAAAGGGCTATGAGGGGATTCCCCCCCACAATTGTTTTTGGATTGCCAGTGAAGAAGGGCATGTGACAGTGCTTAGAGAGCTTCCGGTATCCTCAGCTCAACAGCAACAACACAGCAACGCTGACTGCACAAGTGTGCCTTTACAAGTTCTAGAGAAGACAGGCATCCTCCACATTTCCTCCCACAGTGAAAAATTACTCTCCACAGTTTATTCTGGTTTTGATTTGAAGGGGATGGAGGAGGCTCTTTTTAGGCATCTAGACAAGCAGCCTCCTGCTCTAAAAACACAAATGATAGCATGCAAAACAAACCCCATCACAGTTAGTTGGACCCTTGCCTACTACAGGCTCATCAAAACTCACAAATCACAAGTGTTACAGCAGCTGTACCACAATGCCATCAATTAAGTCATCCCTGTCAACATATCTGAGCAACTGTCATGGCACGTCAGGCTGTGAGATGACTTCAGCTATATCAAATTGGCATCCTGAGGGCCACCAGCAGAAGGCCTGATCTTGGCTGAGGACCAGCTAAATGAGCTTTAAGTACACAAAGGCTAAATAAAGAGGGATTTTTCCTGGCCAGAAAGCAGGATTTTTATAAATATAGTAGATGCAGCCTTGTTCATAAGCACTACACACAGATTTTCAAGCTCCGTCCTGCTTCTGCCCACAGAGCTCAGCAACTAGTAAATAAACTCATCCAGCTGACTCGTCCTGGAACAGACTTTCCAGACAGCTTTTATCAGTTGTGCTTAGAAACCGTTGGCAACTTTTCCCATTTCCACAGCATTGTCTCGAAATAAAGGTCACCATGAGAAGGCAGCTGCAGGACGCAACATATCAAAAGCTGCCACTACAGGCTGCTGGTGGGAGGTGACCTGTGGTTTCTCTTTTCTGTTCCACGCTGTTTCTGGATCTCACAAACACAGGAGGGGAAGCTGAGCAGCAGCGATTGCATCACGACAGAAAAAAAAGCCACTTGGCAGATTTCACATGTGAATTGAACTCAGACACAGAGGCCAACTACAGCAGATGAAAATATGGCAAAAAGTCTCTTCTCAGGAACGTTGGCTGCAGCGCCTCTGGCTTCAGGCAGCTTTTTGTCTACAGCAGCTGAGAATGACACAAACCCACATCTCATACAGGCAGTTCAGCAGTTGCTCTCATTGGCTTTTCCAGCCATCTGTGGCTGACATATCATGTCCTGGGCAACGGCTTGTTGCTCCTTAAGACATGAGTGTTCCCCTACATCGATTCTTTGAGGAATTCCCTGCCTCTCACTCCTGAACTAGAGGTGGGCACCATGTCATTCTACTATAGAATCATAGAAATATTTAGGTTGGAAAAGACCTTCAAGATCATTGACTCCAACCACTAACACAACTGTCCCAAGGCCACCACTAAACCCTTTCCCTAAGCTGCAGATCTCCATGACTTTGAAACACGTTCCTTGGTTAGAAGGAACATCCAAAGGCCATCTAGTGTAACCCCCACTACAACAAGCAGGGATATATCTAATTAGAGTAGACTGCCCAGAGCCCCATCCAGCCTGACCTTGAATGGCTCCAGGGATGGGGCCTCCACCACCTCTCTGGGCAACCTGTTCCAGGGATCGCCCATCCTCAGATTCAAGAACTTTTTCCTCCTGTCCAACCTCAGTCTGCCCAGCTTCAAACCATGACCCCTCATCCTATTATTCCCTGTCCTTGGAAACAATCTTCTCTAGCCTTCTGACAGGCCCCTGTCAGGGATTGGAAGGTCGCTATAAAGTCTCTCTTGAAGGTTTCCAGACAGAAGTTTTTCCTAACGTCCAACCTAAACTTACCCTGGAGCAACCCGAGACCATTCCCTCTTGTCCAATCATCCTAGACCAAACGGTTTGAAGTAGAAATTGCAAAAGACACAGGTACAAACCCAAAGAAATAAATGGACTTCAAAGCACAGCTGTGCTCAACTGCTGCTCCCCCCATTTCAGAAAACCAAGTAATGGGCTTTTGGGGCTGTGATACATTCTGTGCGTCTGATCACCGGTGAAAGCACCATCCTGTCCCCTCTGCACAGAGCTGCTTCCTGCCGTCCTTGGCAGTATCTGAGTGTCTGACCCAGACACAGTCACTTCTCTCCTCTCACACCCCACTGTGTCAACGTTTCAGCCTTTCCACAAACTCAAATATGTTAATGTCATCAATCCAACACAATCTGTGGACATCTGGCACTTCTCTACTCCTGTGTCCTTCCACCACAAAGAGCCTTACAAATTCAAATCACTATTTTAACTGCTGCATTAAATGAGCATCTTTCTGTTTCCCATCTCATAGCAACTGTTTTCTGTTCTCAAAGTGACCTGCTCGAGGAAGAGATATCAACACCGTATGTCAGTACTTACCCAGGCCAAGTCAGCTCAAGTCACTGTCCTTGTCATCACCAGGCCATGGAAAACTGCCAGAGATGTGGAGCAGCAAACCCCAAAACAACATATTTAGTTCAGTAAAGGCTAAGAGATTTTTGTGCTGAGGAAGCCTGTTGCTACAGACATAGGCATTAGCTGCAAAAACGCAGAAGAATGTTCTCCATATCAGAGAATTAATGGGATCTTGAGGACACTTGCTCAGAGAAAGATGGTCCATCTTCTTTCTTGTCTTCCTCCACTATTAATGTGCACAGTGGGGAAACCCAGAATGACAGCACGTGGCTTAGCTTTCCAGCTCTTTTAATCCAATTGACTCACAAAAATCATACTGGGAGATATTGCCATTTTCCAAGGCTTCATATTTCACTGCAGTGAGTCCACAAAAACCTCAGCCTTTTAACCACAAGCTGCTCAAACACCATTTCATTAACAAAGAAACCACAAGACCGTACAGTATGTGCAAGCTCAGCTTTTGTCTCAGTAAGCAGGCTTGGAAAACTCAAAAAAGAAGGAACTTTGGGAACAGAGATTATTCTGATTTTTTTAAAAGCATAGAAAAACCTGCCTGCAGCACAATACTCCAAATCACTGAAGCTTAAGGAGAAACCTTACCAACCATAGAAGATAAACCAGCCCACCAACAGAGTATTTTTTCCAGTTTTTTTTCTTTTCAGTAGCCTTCAAGCAGAGAATCACAGAACTACTGAGGCTGGAAAAGCCCTCTGAGTCTTCCAGTCCCACCCAGGACCTAACATCACCACAGCAGCCAGACCATGGCAGTAAGGGCCACAGCCATTCCGTCCTTAAACACCTCCAGGGATGGGGACTCCACCACTGCCCTGCCCAGTCCAGTCCAGGCTCTGTCACCCTTTCTGTGAGGAAGGACTTCCTAACATCCATCCTAACCCTCACCTGGCAGATTCAGGCCCTGCCCTCTGATCCTGACACTAGGTGCCTGGGAGAAGAGCCTGACCCCCACCTGACTACAACCTCCATTCACAACATTGTAGAGAGAGAGATGGTCCCCACCCATGAGTCTCCTCTTCTCCAGGCTAAACACCCCCCAGCTCCCTCAGCCTCTCCTCATCAGACTTTCTGTCCAGTCCCTCCCCCAGCCTCATTGCTCCTCTGCACCAACCCCAGACCCTCAATCTCTTTTTTGAAGTGAGGGGCCCAGAACCACCCCCAGGACTTAAGGGCCGGCCTCACCAGTACCCAGGACAGGGCGAGAATTATGTCCCTAGTCCTGCTGGCCACACTATTGGTGATACAAGCCAGGATGCCATTGGCCTCCTGGGCCACAGGGACGTCCTGCTGGCTCCCATTCAGTCGGCTGTCAAATACTACTGCCAGGTCTCTCTCTTCCAGGCCACTCTCCAGCCACTCATCCCCCAGTCTGTAGCTGCAGGGGGTTATTGTGGCCAAAGTGTAGGACCCTGCACTTGGCCCTGTTAAACCTCATCCCACTGGCCTCTGCCCATTGACCCAGCCTGTCCAGATCTCTCTGCAGTGTTTTCCTCCCCTCCAGCAGATTGACACTCTCCCCCAGCTTTGTGTCATCCATGAATTTACTAAGGGAAGATTTGATCCCCTCATCCAGGTCATCAATCAAGATGGTGAATAGATCCGGGCCCAGCACTGATCCCTGGAGGACACCAATGCTCACTGAACACCAACTGGATGGGGCACCATTTACAACCACTCTCTGTGCCATGGCTGAGGTTGAGTTGTAACAGCTCAAGATTTGAGTTTTCACAGCTCATGTTTATCTCTGATTAAACACAGTTCAACTAAGCATCATTAGAGGCCAAATAAAATGATTTAAAGGATATTTATTAATCTCTGTAGCCTGCTAAGTAACTTCCTCTGGTCAAATGCTGTCTGAAGCACCTTAACCCCACCTGTATTGAAAGCAAGCATTTCTAAATGATTGCTTTGGTTTCATGGGAGGAAATGACCACCCCATTGCATCATTCTCAAGTATTTAGTATGCCTCCTTCATTTCTGGACTGGTTCTCAAACCACCACATTCAAGAATCATAAAAACATTATTCAAAACTCTAGTTAGGAGCAAAAAAGCATCTTTAATCCAAATCTGTATACTTATAGGTCATTTCCTTCACTCACTACCAAATGTACCTGGCCCTGTATGTATTATTTGTGGGATGGCTCTGCCTTTAATCTTAAATTCAGATGAAATTAGTGCTTTCAAAGGAAAACCCAGAGAGGCTTCTCATTAATGGAAAATCTGCCTGGCTTAGGAGCTTGGAGGCAAAACTCAGGAAGAGAGATATCTGGTCTCCTTTTAATTTCACACACTGGTGACCAATGACTAGAAGCTCTCTGCAATGAGAATTCTGAAGTTGCAGCTTCTCTCATTAAACAAGAACTGCCCACAGCATTCCCACCAATAAAATTCAACCAAGCTCTTTTCCTTGTGGAGAATCCCAATTTCTGTTTCCTATGAGTCATCTGCGAAACCAAAACCTTCCATGCAAAACAAGATGCCAGACAGTAAAGGGGAATGATTACTGGAAAAGCAAAATGTTGTCTCCAGACATGCTGAAACACCAACCAGCCTGAACCACGAATGCAGATAAAGCTTTTAAAAGAAGAAAGAACCTCCCCAGAGCACCCTGCTTGGGAAGCAGTGGCAGGTAGCAAAACATTTTGTGAAAGAAACAAGGCTGAAGCATGGACCAAAGTACTATTGAGCAAAATGAACTTCAAAGCTCTGCCTGAGAGAGCCAGGGATGGGCAATTCTTCAAGTGCCTGAACCAGGCAGGTCTGAAGGAACAGCTGGAAGGGCTGCTCACCACAGGCTGGAACAGCCCGGAGTTAAAGAGCCACGGTTTTAGTCCTCTTCTGCTGCTTCATTCCAGAGAACAGAGACAAAAATAAACCCCATTTGATTAATACTTAAAAATACACAGTCATTGTCAAGGAAAAAGTACAGAGACTACCTGTGGCATCTCCACAGCCAACTCCTACATTTCCCTTTGGTTTGGTTTGCTCCAATTAGAATCTCATAGCTGAGACACCCCAAGGAGACCCACCTTCGGGCTCCTGCACGTGTTCCAATGCACTGCAAGCCCTGTGCTTGCCCACTACTAGAGTTCTGCTGTATTACACCAGTCTTGAGGGGAAACAAGAAAGCAGCTCTTCAGACACACTTGCAGTCTCCTGATACTATGGATGAGCCAACATATTCGCTTTCACAGGCTCCTAAGTGATGCCTCTTCCCCTCAGCATGAGGCGGCAGGACCACAGCCAGATTCTGACACATCCCTTACACCCCACTCAGATCCAGCTGTGCCACAGGAGCTCTCCAGCCACTGCGCTGATGGAGTAGGGAGGAGGATCCCATCCACTGCAACGTATTCCTGTGGCAAAAGAGAGACTGAAGCCTCACAAGGTGGGTTCTCTCTGCTTGCACAGAAGAAACTGTCCAGGTTTGGTCAGTAGCACCGCAGACAATATTTACAGAGACAAAAATTCAGATCACAACCCAGGATAGGTTGGTTGTCCTCTGCAGTTTTTCCAACATAGTAAAACACTGAGGTCTTTTAAGAGAAATCCACCATGGTTCCTTTTGAGAGCAGTCTAGCTGAAAAGTGCAACAAAACCAGTTCTCTGAAGTTCTGACTGAAGCTTTAAATCATTTTAGTACCAGGACTGTGCACAGAAACAAAGGGAGGATATAAACCCTTGTGTGGAGCAATAAACACTACAAGGGAAAAACTTACCCACCCTTCTCCACCCTTTTCCATAGCTCTAGTCCCAAACATAAGACAAAAGTGAAACAATAATTCCCAATAAAACTGCCAGTCACATTTGGTTTGGGAGCCAAACAGTCACCCTACCCCTTGGGTTTCCCAACCAAAAACCTCCCATCACTACAATTACCCACCAGAGACATTGCAGAATCGCAGAACCTCTTTAGTTGGAAGAGACTTTTAAGGTCAAGTGCCCCATTCAGGGTTGTCCAGGCCTGGCCCAGCTGTCCAGGGCAGTGGTGGAGTCCTCACATCTCAAGGGGTTGCAAAGCAGTGGAGACATGGGTTGAGTGGCTTGGTTAGGGGTGGTGACTTGGCAGCACTAGGTAAAATGGTCGGACTCAATGATCTTAAAGATCTTTTCCAGCCTAAATGATTCTTGCAGGCCCTTCAGAACAGAGTCTATTGAAGTAAACCAGCATCGATTTCTGCCTCACTGGGCTGCAAACTGCCACAGGACATTGTGAACCCTCCCAACTCAAGCTCAGAACGTGCTGTGATCTCGCCAGTGGGGGCTGTTGGTAAGGTTGAGTCAGACTCTCCAGAAAACCAGCTGAACTTGGCCTTCACAACTTATTTCACTCAAGTCAGCTACATCTCAGAGGTCTGGATTCAAATCACCATGTGTGGACAAAAGCAGAAAAGCCTTTACAGGACTGATGCCCTGCCCTAAAGCAGAGGCTTACAAAGATGGTAGGTAGCATTTATGTCACCATGTGGGCAATGTCACTGCGTCCCTTTGCTGAGCACACACAGCACAGAAAAGCAGCAGCATGACTTAAAAATTACCAGTCTTCTGCTCAAAGCTGAGTGCTGCTGGCTGACAGGGAATCAATACTCTCACAACAGTGTAGAATAGCCATTCCTACTCCAAGTGTTTCAGGAGGTCACTCTCTTCAAAAAACACAATGAAAAAACAACCCCAAAATAAATAAAAAGCCATCATCAGTGGGTTGGATATTTTCCTGAGTTCAGCCTCTGCTTTTCTGACTAACATAATCATCACAAATTTTGTCCAGGCAGTGCAGGTGGGATCAACATTTGGGAACTGGATTTTACAGTCTGATTAAAAAGAAAAGCAGCAGCTTGGCTTCAGGGGGGAAAAAAAAAGAGGAAAAAAGTTATTTATATAGAGTCATAGAGTCACCAAGGCTGGAAAAGACCTTCAAGATCTTCGAGTCCAACTGTCCACCCTACAACCCCCAACCACTAACCCATCTCCTGAAACACCCTGGCTGTCTGTTTGTTGAAAGCCTCCAGGGATGGTACCTCCACCTCTTCCCTGGGCAGCCTGTTCCAAGGTCTCCCCAGTCTTTCTGGGAAGAAGTTTTTCCTAAGATCCAACCTGACCCCATCACTAGAACTGTGATTTACACTCTTCCATGGATTGATTATTGATTGCTAGCAAGTATCCGAATGTTAAGACACCAGATAGGATCTCAATAACGAAGCTCACAGCTTTCTGTGCAGATGGAGCTAAGTTTTTTAGACCAATTCCCAAGCACAGTACAAGCTCACAGCAAGATGCATAACAGAGAGCTGCAGCATATTCAGTGGGGAGAGAGTCAGCTGCACTGCAAAACCACCACAGTGGGTTCGGATTTGTCATACAAGCATGATTTCTCATCATTACTAGAAAAATAGGTCACATACAGACCTGCACACAGTGTTTTATTCCTGTCCCTCTAGGCCTATGCCCTTCATAACATAACAGAACACTCACAAGGGGCATTCTTTACAAATTCCTTATAATTCTTCTCATCTGCTGACTGCTGCAGCAAGTTAAAGGAAAGAAGCAAGAGGAGGAGAAGGAGGGCAAAGGACAAATTAGTTGCACACTGAAATCCAAACTTAAATGCCAAATCATCTGCAAAGATTACTTTGCACTGTGAAAACCAACATACGAACCAGACAACACGACTATCACTCCATGCAGCAGGGAGAATGAATCACTAAGGCTTTGAACTTTCAGGCCTCTGAACTACATCATAGAATCATCATGGCTGGAAAGGATCTCCAGAATCATCAAGTCCAACCTTCATCCAAACATCTCCCTAACCCCTAGAACATGGCAAGTACTCAGCTCTTAAACACCTCCAGGGAACAGACTCAGTGCAAGAAAGGACCTTCAGCATGAACAGTAAATACAGATCTACTGAGCGCTCCATGCCCATGTCCCCTGGTGCTGGACATAGTACTTTCAGTCCTTCAGGGCTCTGCCACAGTGAAAGACTCCATGCTGTGTGGTACCAGAAGGGATGGGGAGCTGCAATCTGGAGAAGACAAATGATTTGCAGCTCTATTTCATCTGAAAGCAGCACATCAAGCCCTTGGTGATTCCAACTGAATTTTGCAGCAGGGGATCATTTTGTGGAAGAAGAGGAAAAAATGGGGTCGGCTTGGGTTTGTTTTTTTACATTTTTCAAATGCCAGCTGTTTTTATCTGATGATGTGAGAAGAGATTTTGTCTTTGCTTTGGAGATGGTTTGAACTGGCCTCCCTACAAGCTGGCAGAAGTTTAAATATCAGGGTAATAGCATGTCACAAACCACTCGGTTCCTGACAGCCTGGAGTGCAGCTCTCATTAGCTAAAAATTTCTGTAGCTACTTTGGTGTCGGCATTAAGCTTCAGGGACAGCTCCTTGCTGCAGTCTAAGCACTTTATAAAGTACCCCTCCAACATCTTCATCTCCTGGAATTCCTCTCACCCAAATGTTATCTTCTCATTAAGTGCAAAATAACTTCCTCTTTTGATGCAATGTGATTCACTCTCTGACACAACTACCTCCTCATTGCTAAATAAAGCTCTTTTCATCAGTTCCTCCAGGACCTTTTCCCTACACGCTATCCATACCCAATCACATTCACAAGCCAAACAAGCAAAACAAGCTGCACTCAGACCCACTGGTGTGGACCCACAGAAGGCTGAAAAATCAAATGGGTTATAGTTAACACTATGCAAAACACACAGAGATCAGAAGGACCGCAGTCTTACATTAAACCATAATGCAAGACACAATGACAAAGAAGGTATCCTACAGCAACTAATTACACTGGGGTGTATTAGCATTACACCAGCAATACACCAAGGAGTACTGGACTCATTACACCAGGATGTATTAGCACAGGGATTTGCACAAAGCATAACTTTAATACAGCCTTACCCACTGTGACCCATCATTAACCAATATGACGCTGTCATTTATGTTTGGTGAAATAAATTGACCACTTGTGAAAAGCCAGTTCAACTGTGAGGGGACAGCGACGGAGAAATCCCAAGACTCAACCCTTTCCCTGTGTTTTTTCCCAATCTCCTCTGGGCTGATGCAATGTAAAACAGGGATTGCAACAGTCTGTATTGCAATGTGCTCTGCCTGTTTTCATGGAAGAATACATTCATGTTCAATTACTTAATTGCACTAGAAAATTAAGTTGGATTATTGTTGTCTGTGATAGCCTGATTTGAAAAGTCTCTGGATTTTATAGATTCCTATATGGCACCCAAAACTGTATTTCTTTATTGTTATTTCTATATTTAATATTCCTGTTTTTGAAAATAAATACATACCATCAAATATTGGAATAAAGAATTAAGAAACACACATACACAGACCTCTGTATATAGAAAAAAAAAGAAAACACTTACAGAACTGCAGGCTGAGGCTCAGGAACGCCAACAAGGCTGCCAAAGCCAGCAGGATCAGGAAACGGTTACGGAAAAGCATTATTATTTGTTCTGCTTTCTCCTCATGGTTTCATCTTCAGACATCAAGGGTATCTGCAAAGAACAAAACATTGATAAATATATTTCAGGTGTGGAAGCATCAGTTAGAGCAAAGTACCTTTTTAACAGCATCAAGTTTCTTCAAGGCAGGAGCACAAAGTAATTAAATATAAATCATCTTCAAGAGACTTATGCTATTTCTATTTTCTATTGTTTAAGCAAACTGAAAACAAATCAGGTTAAAAATTAGTTTCTCTAACCAGCAGCCCTTTAACTGATATAAAATTTACAATTCAGTCTCCCTAGCTTGAAAAAAAGAAAACTGAGGGGTGACCTCATGACTGTTGATCAATATGGAAAGGGGGGATGTTAGGAGAAAAGAGCCAGGCTCTGCTCAGTGGCACCTAATGATAGGACAAGGGGCAACAGGTATCACCTGGAACACAGGAGGTTCCACATCAATATGAGAAAAAACTTCTTCCCAGTGAGGGTGCCAGAGCACTGGAAGGGGCTGCACAGGAAGACTGTGGAGTCTCCTTCTCTGGAAGGAGCTCTGGCCTGTTCCTGTGCGACTGGATCTATGGGATCCTGCTCTGGCACGGGGATTGGACTGGATGATCTTTCAAGGTCCCTTCCAATCCCTGACATTCTGTGATTCTGTGAATCCTTATTTAAAAGAATGCAAAATACCAAAATTGACCAATGCCACCATGCAGAGAATGGATTTTGATTTAATATTAACACCGGGAATAATTAATTCCAGCAAGATCATTAAACAACTGTGTATACTAGGATCAGAGCAATAACTTCCAAATCAACAGTATTTCAGTTTAAAATAAAAAAAAAAATAAAACTATAAAAACACTAGCTCTCTCCGGGAAGCTCCAAACGAGCAGCACAAGCCATCAGTAAATACCCCACTTCTCCTTGCAGAACAAGAGCCTCAAGGGCACAGAAATTGCTGACGTGCCCTGTTTTCACAGGTGCCCATTTTCCACTGGGGGAATTGTTCTCTCCTCACCTCCCTTCTGTTTTTTTTAATACATGGAGTTAATATTTATTTATTTATCCACACTCTTTCACAGTACAAAAACTGTCTTAGAAATATTTTCATTTTAGAGCACTGATAAACCACGTCAAACCATTATCTCAACTTTCAGATGGTATTTTTTTCCTTCCCAACTAAAGTTCTCATGAAAAACTGAGCTTAGTGTAACTGCTTAGTCTCAGGAAAGGTTGTGGGATCTGTGAGGTGCCCAGGGTGACTTCCATAGTACAAAGCATTAGGGCCCAGAGTCATAGAAACACAGAATTACAGAATGGCCTGAGTTGGAAGGGACCTCCAAAGGCCATCTAGTCCAGCCCTCCCGCAGGGAGCAGGGACATCTTCATTTAGATCAGGCTGCCCAGAGCCTTGTCCAGCCTCTCCTTCAAGATCTCCAGAGATGGGGCCTCAACTCCCTCCCTGGGCAACCTGTTCCAGTGTTCAATCTCCCTCCTGCAAAGAGTTTCTTCCTAAAATCCAATTTAAATCTGCTCTTCTCTAATTTGAAGCCACTGCCTCTAGTCAAAAGCAGTGTGGCCAGCAGATTGAGAGGTGATTCTGCCTCTCTCCTTTGCTCTTGTGAGATCTCACCTTAAGTCCTGTATCCAGCTCTGGAGCCCTCAATACGGGAAGGACAGTGACTTGATGGAGCAGGTCCAGAGGAGGCCACAGAAATTATCAGCAGGCTGGAGGCCCTCTGCCATGAAGACTGGCTGAGGGAGCTGGGGTTGTTCAGCCTGGAGAAGAGAAGGCTCCGTGTGGACCTCGTAACAACCTTCCAGTCCCTTAAGGGGGCTACAAGAAGGCTGCAGAGGAGCTGTTTACAAAGGCCTGGAGTGATAGAACGAGGGGCAACGGTTTCACATTAGAGAAGGGCAGAATGAAATGGGCTCTTAGGAAGTTATTTAGCAGGTGCGGGGTTTAACATTGGGACAATTCGCCCAGAGAGGTACTTGAGGCCCCATCTCTGGAGATACTCAAGTGAGGCTGGACAAGGCTCTGGGCAACTTGCTCAGGTACAGCCTGGAGAAGAGAAGCCTCTGTGATGCCCCCAAAAGGAAGGTGTGGTGGGGCTTGCAGTGAGCAAAATGTATTACACATGGAATTTGGCAAGACTGTGTTCTTTCCACTTAATTTTCTTGGAGAATACCTTTACAGACCTTGGAAACTGTGAAAAAAATGGAAAGAACCAGAGACGCTGAGAAGCAAGAAACCAGAGCTCTGACGGTGTTTTTCCAGAATGCCAGCAGCACCATAAATGGCTTGTAAGACACTCATAAAAATACAGCTTAGAGAGAAAATAGAAAAGAGAGGAGACAGACAAGCAATGATTTTAACAGTCTCAGTTTCAGTAAACTACAGAACATCCTGGAGAAAGGTGGAAAGCTGAAACTAAACCCTAGAAGGAATCAGGGTTGGAGTAGCCACACAAAGCAACAGGAGAGAATAAAGCAGCTCAACCAAACAGATGGAAGAACAGAAGGGGAACTGCAGGAAAAAGCAAAATTAGATATAGCAGGGAGAAGAAGGTAAAAATCTATTCAAAGGCTCTCAGGAACAACAGGTCTCCTGCACAGTCTGCACTCGTTAATGCTGGTGGTGCATGAAAAAAAGTTGCCATGACAAAGGAAAACAAACAAGACTGGGGAAAAATAGATCATGCCCAGCTCTAGTTGGTAAATGTTGTAGAGAAACAACTTGATTAGCTGTAGCCTTGACTGCAGGATCAGAAGTTTATTTTTAAGTGCAACGTGCAAAAAACTGCACAAGGTGAAGAGATTCTCTTATTGTCCTGTTACAAATCAATAGCTGCTGGGTTAGAACTCAAGAGGAATGGAAACGGCTCCTTTTGAGCAGCTGATAACTAAGAGCTTGTCAATGCAGTCTGTCACCAGCTTCTCCTTGCCATCAAGCTGCTGGAATCAGCTGAACATCCATCAGATGGAGTGGTAAAGCCTCTGCTGCCTGGTTTGGGTGCTCAGAGCATGTCACCACACAAAAAGAGGCAGCAGAGCCACTGCCAACATGACAGTTAGGGAATATTGATCCTTATCCATTTACCCAGAGCACAGGCCAGGGAGCAGGTCATGCATCCCCTCGCCAGCCTCACGCTCTTGGCACTCACAGGTCAATTCTGTTCACAACTGCCAGCACTGACTTGCCCAACCCCATGAATGGGCCTGGGGCCCCTGCTTCAAAAAGAAGTGATGCTGGAGGAAGGTGCCATCCTTGGAGGGGCTGAAAAGCAGTGGAAATGTAGTGCTGAAGGGCATGGGTTAGTGGGGATCTGGCAGTGCTGGGGCAATGGTTGGACTTGACGACCTCATAGGTCTTTTGCAACCTAAATGATCCTGTGGTCTATGATACCATCAGCCTACAGAACCCCAAACTCATTCTGGCAGCACTGATTATACACGTAAGCAATCCATATGTTCTGAGGGTTGTTACTAAAGCATCTTATAGTCTGCTTCTGAGGCAGCCCGTGCAGCACACCTGCCTCCTACAGAACACACCTTTTTCTTCCCAATGTAATCCAAAATGTCTTGACTCATCCAAACATACCAGAATGACTCACAACGCTGAGAGCACCATCAGCTCCTGCCTCTGCCCACAAACCAGTGCCAGCACATGCTGGGGTAACGCAGCTCCTGCATGCTCACATCGGGGTGAGAACAGACTTCCAGGGAGGCAGGAAAGCAGCCCAACCTCTGGAAAATATGGTCACACTGCCTGGTTTCGGACATCTCACTGTAAAAGTCAGTAACTAGGTGGAAACGCGGGCAGAGCAGCAGGTCTGCTTAGAGCCCAGGCTACACACACAGCAACCCGCAGAGCAGCTGCTGGGACTAACCTACTTTTTGTTCAGCATTAGCAGGGTTCCTCCCCCCACATTCCCCCCTCCTGGGCAAAACAGAAAAACGTTGATTCTTTGCAGCTCAACTATTTCTCTGATAATTTTAAATCAGGCCCTGAAAATAACCTGACATCAGCCTGGGTCACACTAGACCACCACTGCCAAAACTCTGTGCTGAGTAACCAATGCCATTACATCCTCTACCTCACCAGCTGGCCAACAAGAGCACAAACCATCCAGCATGATGCATAAGCACAGGATCACACTGAGTGGGCATGGCAGCTCAAATGAATTTACTTGATTAAAATAGCAAGTCCCCATAAATAATCAATAGCACTCTTCAGTGTGTGCCTCAGTGGAATGACTGGCTGTGGCTGATGTGGAACATCAACGTGACACTGCCTGCTGAGATACCGGTGGGCAAAGTGAAACTGCAGAGACGGAGGCTTTGCCCAAAAAGAGCAGCTCTGTGCCAAAGGCAAAGATGCATTTTGTAACAAGCTCAAGAGAGAGAGCAAAACACCTACACATAGCGTAAAGTTGATTCAGAGCAACATTCACAAGTGCAGTTTTAGAAGAAGTCCTGTAAGAACACTGGGACCCACTTACTGGTCCAGCGTCTCTACTTTGCAGAGGAGAATGTTTAGTTGCAATTGCTTTTTGGTGCATCTTTCCTCTTTCATCCATGGCTGCAGGCTGGTTTTCTGACAAAGCCTGTTCTGAAGGCATCTGAAATGAAGATGACAGCTCCTGATACAATTACCATGAAGACTTCTGCTGTTACTATCCTTGCAGCTCGTGGTGCTCCAGCACTTTGTCCCCAGCCATTTGACAGCAGGCTGCCAGGCAGTACATTTGTCCCCCTCTAAAACCCGCAAGTGCAGCATGTAGATGGTCTCAGACAGTGCAAGAACTTGACAGAGCCCAGAAGGGAACTGGAAATGCAGCAGAACAAATTCCCTGGTCAGCTCCACCTCCTTAGTTACTTGTGCTTGTAATCACAATGTTGAGGAAACTCTCACAGACCCCCTGCAGCATAATGTGGCCAGTTTAAGCTAGTTGCCAAAAACAAAGTTAAATAATTTTAAAACTATTTAATGATGTAAATATTTTCTTTATTATTAATAATGTATGCCAAAAGACATAATTTTTAAATGATTCTTAATTTTAATTTTAAAAAAAAAAATAAATAAAACCTGCCCTGTAATGTTATTCATGTTATTCATGTTAACCCATGACTTAAACTGGAAGTTAGCAAACACAGGAAACATCAAGCTCGACTGAAAGTACCAGGAGGTCAGCAGCCCCAGGAAAAAGAAATACAATTAAAATATATATGTGAGATCAGCAGCTCAGAAACACAAGTAACACAAGTTTTACACTATTTTGTCAGCCCAAGTCCTGTAGAATACATTGATTTTCATTTAAATTAGCACCTACAAGTCTGTGAATCCCTTTGAATTGGGCAGTAAGCACAGCCACCCAGAGACATCCAGCCCCAAGTTCTGTTTAGGACATTAACACTGTAGTTAATGTCATGGTGGAACAGTGCACCTACCCTTGATGTGTTTCCCAGTACTGGAAACTGACCTATTTTGCAGCCAGAGATCTCCTGGCATTTCCTCAGCCTTCTACCAGCTTTCTGGTGAAATTACAGTCATGTTTTCCTGCACAAAGGTAACTGTGGGTAGAGGGAAGTATGGGAGCTGTTAAAAAGCATGAAAAGATCATTGTTTGATTCTTTCCTCTTTTTCACCATTCCACTGAATGGTCCATCAGATGGATCACCTAACCTCCCCATGCAAGGGACCACTTCTCAAACCTACTACTTCAGACACTTCAAACAAGAACATTGGGAAGACCATAGCTGACACCTGTAAATCTCCTTTTTAATCCAGTAATGTTTCAAAAGCACATCTGAACAACAAACCAATATTGTTTTGAAGACCAAGGACAGTAATATGTTGGAGTGGTTCCAGAGAAGGGCAACAAGGCTGGTGAGAGGTCTAGAGAACAGGCCCTATGACGAGCAGCTGAGAGAACCAGGGTTGTTTAGTTCAGGGAAGAGAAGGCTCAGAGGAGACCTTACAGGTCTCCACAAATACCTAAAAGGAAGTTGTAGCAAGGCTGGTGCTGGTCTCTCCTCCCACATTACTAATGCTAGGACGAGGGGAACTGGCCTCAAGCTGTGTCAGGGGAGGTCTAGATTGGATATTAGGAAGAAGTTCTTTCCTGAGAGAGTGGTTGGACACTGGAACAAGCTGCCTATGAAGATGTTGGAGCCGCCATCCCTGGAGGTGTTTGAGGGTCTAGGGGTAAGGGAGATGTTGGGTTGGGGGCTAGACTTGGTGATCTTGGAGGTCCTTTCCAGCCATGATGATTCTAGGACTCTATGATTCTATGTTTCTAATTCTAATGAAGAGGGTTGGTACTGTGGTTATTTCTAATAAGATATTGGATTATTTCTAGCAATTGAATCTTTCTAATAATCAGTAGGATTACTAACAAGAAAAAAGTTAGTAAATACATAACTGAGAGATGAAGGAAATGTCGGTGCCAACATGTAACATGCTGTAAACACCTAATTCCTGTGGGATGCTGCCATCACCCTAAACAACTCATCTCCTCCTCCAGTCTCTCTGTTGCTCCTAAATTATCAGCATATGGGAGAGACAATGTGAATAGCTGCAATAAAAATAGAATTCCTATGTTCTGTACTTAAATAAACAAGTGAAGCCATCTTAAATTTAGTCTCTTTTCCCCCTCTTCCTAGGATATGATCTAGTTTTCTTTTTCCACAAGAAACAAATTCAAATATCTGAACTAATGTTTTTGTTTTCCTGCCTGAAATGTAACTGCAACTATGAATATAAACCTTTACATTTTCTAGGTCACACTCTAGTCTGCCTTTGACAACAAGATTTACACAGAAACATTCACTCTGGAGAAGACTCGGGGGGGGGATCTTCTCCCTCTCTACAACTCCCTGAAGGGAGGTTGTAGTCAAGTGGGGATCTGTCTCTTCTCCTAGGCAACTAGCAACAGCGAGGGCAGGGCCTGAAGCTGCACCAGGGGGCGGTTAGATTGGATGTTAGGAAGCCCTTCCTCACAGAAAGGGTGATCAGACCCTGGAATGGACTGCCCAGGGCAGTGTTGGAGTCACCATCGCTGGAGGTGTTGGAGGACAGTCTGGTGTGGCCCTTAGTGCCCTGGTCTGGCCAGTGTGGTGCTGGGCTGGGCTAGATGAGCTCAGAGGGCTTTTCCAGTCTCAATCATTCTGTGATTCTGTGAATTAACATGTTTTAGGTGACCCTACAGCTCACTAAGACAAGACAGAGTCCTACAAAAGCTCTACTTCCAACAGCATTTAAAGAAGCACAAGTTGCTGCCACAGAAGGAGTACAGGAGTATTGTAGATTCTAAGGACCAAAATTTCTCATGCAGTTCCCTTCCCAAACCTTCTTTCCCTCACCACAGCCCATCAGGACTATTCATTTTGTTCCAGCCTGCTACAAACCTGCTCAAACAGCTTCATTCAGCACGTAGAAACCATAGATCTACTGCTGCTCAGAGTACAGCAGATACCCAAGCCCATCCCCAAACATAAGTACTGAAAAGACTACTGTGATTCCTTCACTAGCTGGATGCCTCTTCTCTCATTTTCATACTATTTAGGAATAGTTGTATGTTTTCAGGCTTTGGCCTTGGGTTTTCAAACTACGATGACTTTATAGGTTTCATTCTGTTTATTGATGGGGTTGTGGCTGCTCCATCCCTAGCAGTACTCAAGGCCAAGACGGATAGGGCTCTGGTGAACCTGGTCTGGTGTGAGGTGCCGCTACCCTTGGCAGGGTGTTGTAACACCCTCCTCACAGAATCTGAAAAATAACCCACCAGTCCCTCCCGGCACTGGATGCCCTGTGCAAACAATCTGAATGAATGTTTAGGAAAATCTGTCACAAGCCCAACCTTTTGCCATCCGCAAAGCGCCCCCAGAACTCTAATGCTTTCCCTATGCAACAGTGGGTCACACACATGTCTGAAGTACAGGGAAAGTGAAAACTCAAACAAAGGAAGTGCTTTACTTCCTTACAGGAAACTAAATGACTCTTTCTGAACATCATTATGAAACTTGAAAGAAACCTTACGGTTTCAGTGGCTCTGGGCCAGCGTTGAATTTTAATTGGCAGCAAAGCCACTCCAGAACGTAACAGATTCATTCAGTAATTCTTAAAAACCAGCACCAGAATGTAATTACTTTTAACTTACCATTTTAAACCAGTATGTCCTGTGCTCAGAATTGCACAGGCACAGAACCTAATCACATGCAGACCTCAGCCAGTAGCTGATCAGATAATACCCAGCTCCAGAACACATGCAAGGGCAAAGCAGTTACCTGGCTTGAATTGTTGTGCTCTAATTTCTTTGCTAGGCTTTTGGTTATGGAGAGTTTTAATTGTTTGAACAACTCCCTCTCCTACTCTGGGCCTCCCCTCTGCAGGCATTTCCAGAAGAGTCCTTTGAACCTGCCTCCTGCTGCTCCATTGCCAGAAGGCTGCAAACTCCTTCCCCTGGCACTAATTTGGGAAACAAACAATGCAGGGATGCTCTCAGAAGCAGCAGCATCAACCACTAAAATCAAACTGGTTAAACAGGTCAATAAAAAAAGCTCAAAAATGTAGGAAAATGTTGATTTTCAGGTCAAATTTATCCTGCCTGACATCTGAGATGATGGTGGTATGCAGGACAAGAATTTCCTCAGCCCTGATAGACCTGAGAACAGGACCTGTGCTCCCAAATCTCTCATTATTTTCATTCCAGATCATGCCCTGGGTCTGTCTGTAACCTGCATGCACACACCTGTCTCTAACCACCACAGTTCTCAGGGCTTCACACAGTTCAGTGTATTTGCTTGCACTATTCAAACTGAATGGATTTGGGGAGAATCTAGTAAAATCCTAAGAGCTCACCAACTTAATTACTTCAAGCTCTTCAGTCTCACTTACCCTCTTCAGTCCTTTATCCCTCACTCTCTGGAATATTGCAAGAATCTGAATCCCCAAAATTCTGCTGGCAACTCACCCACGACTCCACCTTCAGTTTATCCTATGGCACAGCATTTTCCAGCTTGATGCTGTGGCCACATAATGGAGAGTTCTCCATGAAGTAACCCCCAATTTCACTAAATTGCCTAAATTATACATATGAAAAGCAACACACATTTCATTCCCAACTACATTTCTGCTCTATCCTTGTGTTCTATTGTGATCATCATCACAAAATACTTTTAATCCCAACTACAGCCCTGCTCTGATATGATCCATGCTATACCAACAGTTCCATATTCAACCAACACTATAATCCCAAGGATTTGAAATTACAGGGTAGTGTGTGTCTTCCAAAGAGAAACCTTTTGTTTCTCTCCACAGGTTATTCTATCACACACTGCAGCACCAACAGCTGGCAGCTCACAATGGAAAGGGGGAAAAAAGAAGAAAAAAAGGCTAAACAGACTTTATTCAGCAATTTTGTTGTGTCCCTGTAATCCAAGCCCAGAACCATGATTACACAGATGCATTCACAGACAGTCAGCGTTTTCCACCACCCCTTCTTCCGCACAACTCTTCGTACAACTGCCAACTTGGCTGCTGGAATGTTGGATGGGGAGTGACACAGGCACTGTACTGGGAAAGATCTGTGCTGCTGGCTAAAGGGTTTGCTTGCTGATCGTCATAGCAGGAGCACCAGCCAACCTCTACAAACACACCATCAGAGACTCGGAGAAAACCTGAACATGGAGGGACAAAGCAGGCCAGTTGTTTCCTCCCAAGGAACACCAAACCCAGCGCTGGCGCTCAACATCATGTCCTGGCATCCCCGTCTAAATGCCCATTGCCCACATTTTTTTCCTCGCTTAGTTCCACAGAGCTGTTTTCACAATGTGTTGGCCCAACAGAAGCTCTCCGGGAAGGCACCCAAAAGTCTTTGAAGGCAGAAACACAACACTGGGCTCAGACTTCTGCTTCAGGGGCAATCAGTAAACCAACATCATAACTACAGACATGATGAAAGTGAACAGAGAATGAAAGATGAAGCAAAGTCCCAGATCCAGAATCAGCACTGCTTTGTCCCATGCAAATGAATGCTAACAGTAGAGTGCACCAGGCCTTGGACTTCCCTCTTTACCATCAGAGACCACTGGCATCAGGAAGACATTCTACAGCATCTTCCACATTGCACCTGTAGAGTTAGTCACAACAGATGTCGATGCAAAGTTATAATGTTGATTTACTTTCCTTTTCCCAAGGGAATCCGTCAACCTGGTGATAACGTTCCTGGGGAACTGACTTTATTTTTGGGAACATGAAAGAGTTCACAATGGCTGTAGAAACACTGGGTGAAACAGCTGGAAAGCTATTTACCTGAAGACTGTGGCCCAAACAAATCAGCCATCTTATTTCAGCTTCCTAAAATGGGTTATTTATAAGAAATATACCAGCTCTGCAGCTTTTCAAAGCCCAGGTTATCTAATCAATACACAACAGCCTCTCATCAGAACCACTTAGTGCAGTATCACACACCTACCACTGCAGACAGAAGTCACAGAATCACATGGAATAATTGAGTCTGGAAAAGCCCACTGATATCATCCAGTCCAGCCCATGACCTAACATCACCACATCAGCCAGATCAGGGCACTAAGGGCCACAGCCAGGCTGTCCTTAAACACCTCCAGGGATTGGGACTATCCTCCACTGCAATTTTTAAACAATAAAATATGCAACCCTTGCTGTCCTAAACGTTTTACAAATGCAAACACCTCCTGATGAGGAGCACCTCTGGGTCTCACCAAAGTGTAGGTAGTTTTTAACAGAATGTGAAGCATATCACAAGGTGTCTGATTACTTCTAGGATCGTTTTGGAAAGCTGCTCCATAAACCTGTAGTCATCATCGTTCTGTGTGTAGCTTTATGATCAACTGCTTCCATTTCCGTTCCTGTGTAATTTACACCACGCACTGGCCTGCAAGCGGTATGGAAAGCGTTCTGGAAAGCATTTCAAAGAAGAATAAAAATAGATGTATTTTAAAGCTCAACCTTTTTGATCAACACTGCAATATTGTATTACGATTTGGGTGAAATTACCATGACGGTAAAACCCATGCAAGCCCGAATCATGCATGAACTCCCATTTAAAGCCTCCTCCCAGGCATTTGGCATGTTGTTCCCTCTTTGCTGCACAATTTAAGTTTTTATTTTTATATCAAATTTACCACCCAAGCTCTCAAATACGTTCAAACACAGCCTTCTAGACATGAATCAGAGTACAATGCACTTAGCAACTCTCTCTCCCAGCAAGTCAAGATGAGAGGCCACATTCAAACCCTTCCCAAATGCGACCTGCTGCTTGAACAGTCTGGAGCCAAATCGCACTCTTGGTCAACACTTGGACCCCTGAGGTTGTTTGTAACAGTGTAAAGCAGTCCAGCAGCATTTCTGTGTGCTAGGCAAGAGTGTCACGCTGTGCCTGAGCTGCCATGTCGTCTTTTCTGGAGTCTTACTAGTAACTATCCTGCAGATCTACCTGGAATTCCTCAAAACCTCCTGTTTTACCTATAAAAAGCCCCATCTACTCCCTCCACTAAACACTTCCTTCAACACCTAAAGCAATCACTCCACGTTTTGCATGCACTTCCCAGATCTCCTTAAGAGAGCACCTTCATCATTTTCAGTAAAGGCAGACTGGAAGCCTTGACCCTCATCAACAGTTAGGGTACTAGCACCTTTTCCTCATGAACCATAAATCAAATCATATCTAAATCACAAAGCATATGTTAGTAGGTGGCTTGACATTTAATTCCTACACTCATTCACCGTATGTTTGTGAACAACACATCTTTCATGGAGGGCTGGGTGCACAGTAATCACCAATTTTTTTTTTTACTACTTATAATCAAAACCTTGGGGAGAGGAAGAGAACACACAACTGGAACCAACTGTGAGTCTAGACAAATGCCACACTTAAGACCACATGAATTCATCACTGATCTTTCAGGCAATAATATGCAGCTACTCTTAAAATACGTATTTTTTATAAATAAAAAAAAATAACAAAACTAAAATCTGCGACTTCAGAAGAAAAAGCATCCACAAAAATTCAACCAAAGATAGGTTTCAAAGTTGTATGAGACTATGAGAATGTACAAGGACCTATATAAGAAACCTCCCAGGTTTCTTTTGTCTAAGGAGGTTGTGAGAGAAGTAAGGAAAAACATACACCCCACTGAGGAAAGCACGCTGCATGGTAGACAGCAGCTTTGCACAGCCTGAAACATGGCTTTGTGTGCATCCATTCCAAAAATTAATCTTTTTACACGAAAAAGCAAGTCCAAAAGGCTGTCAGAGATGAGGGAATTCACAATTACGGAATTGAAACTATACAACTCAACCCTAACCAGAGGTGAATCTCTGTTCAGGTGCCCAGATCCAGCTACTACAGGGTAGTTTACAGCTCCGCTGTCAGACGTTCACAGGAGACTCAGCGATGCCTCAATACCCAGTCCTTTGCAGAACAGGGAGCTCCTTTACTACACATGCAAATTAATGCTTCAGCACTACCAAACATTTAAGAGACGACACCCAGAACAGCATATGTGTTTTAACCACGTGCATTACTTTTAGTTACCTTCTTGAGAAGATTAAAATTAAGCAGCTTTTGCTTTTCATCCCACTCACATCCTCCTACTACAAATTCTGTCTGAGCTAAATCTCCTTCTCCAGACGTCAAAACAGGGCATAAGTATTACAGCTACTTACTGCCAAAATGTGTTGGTTTAATATCCCATTACCATTGTAATACTGGCACAATAACTTATTATACGTGACAGCCTTTGCAGTTAGTCAAGCATAGAGCCACTTACTTTGGGGTTCTCTCATCTGCACAGAACTATACTGGTAAGAGAGGAGAACATAAGGGCTGAACTGGGTGCTTGTCTCATTAATGCCTGACAAAATAAAAGGCTTATAAGGTCATCACACACGCTGTTCCCACCCTGTCATTTCCATTCTCCCAGCCTTTATGGCAAGCCATCGGTCCAGAAATTTGGGCTACGCTATTTACAAACACAAATTGTTTAACCCCTTCTCTTCCCAGCCTTCCAAATAACACTTTCATATATTATTTTATTATTATCATCACTTTTTTAGGTTTTTTAAAAATGCAACACTGTACGGAGGCTACGGCCGATCTCCTTGCCAGACCACGCGTCCTGTAAGGTTTAAGGTTATTCCTTAGGAATCTAAATACACTCTGAAACACAGTGTTCGAGGCTCCACAAATATGTAGGTTAAAGCCTGAAGACATGGAGAAGGACAGCTGTCACTCTACAGACAACAAGCATCGAAAGCAGGATAAATTTGGGTACGTGACCCCATTCCCCACTGCTCACCCCCCCTTCGCCCGCCCGGGAGGGCAGCGGGGCAGGCGGACACCAGGTCTACCCTGGTCAGGAGCCCGCAATAAAAGAGCTGCCGTGGCCTCTCGCAAGTGGTTGAGACCCCCCCATCTCGCTAGTCCGGGCCCGCTGCTGCCCATATGTTACCCTGTGCTCCTTACCCGCTTCCGTCGGGGTCGGGGCTGAAACCACTGTCGGAGTCGCTGCCCGCTGCCCGACTCCCGCCCCCGAGCCGCCACAGCTCCAGCTCCCGCCAGCACCGCCCCCCCCACCTCCGCCCATGGCACCGCCCCTGGCACCGCCCCGTGGGGGGGAAGGGCCGGGCCCAGGGCGGCGGGAAGGGCCGGGCAGTGTGGGGAATACGGGAAGAGCGGGAT
Source organism: Upupa epops (assembly GCA_013397515.1). Taxonomy (NCBI): domain Eukaryota; kingdom Metazoa; phylum Chordata; class Aves; order Bucerotiformes; family Upupidae; genus Upupa; species Upupa epops. The sequence goes on along the minus strand of VZRI01007480.1, from coordinate 29,800 downwards.
CCGTGCGAGCACATCCTGCTAGCGCCGTGCTCTGGGGTCCTGCTGCGGAGTTCGGCTGGAGAAGGGGCCAGGGAGACCTTAGTGCGGCCTTTCGGTGCTTGAAGGGCCGATAAGAACGATGGGGGCAGATTTTTCATCAGGGGCTGCTGTGGCGGGACCAGGGGTGATGGTTAAACTAAAGGGAGATTCAGACTGGACAGAAGAAGGTTTTTATGCTGAGGGTGGTGAGGCTGGCCCAGGTTGCTCAGAGAGGTGGGAGAAGGCTCATCCCTGAAACCATCCCAGGNCTGGAGAAGGGGCCAGGGAGACCTTAGTGCGGCCTTTCGGTGCTTGAAGGGCCGATAAGAACGATGGGGGCAGATTTTTCATCAGGGGCTGCTGTGGCGGGACCAGGGGTGATGGTTAAACTAAAGGGAGATTCAGACTGGACAGAAGAAGGTTTTTATGCTGAGGGTGGTGAGGCTGGCCCAGGTTGCTCAGAGAGGTGGGAGAAGGCTCATCCCTGAAACCATCCCAGGCAAGGTTGGACCTTGGGGCTCTGAGCAACCTGCTCTGATTGGGGATGGCCCTGCTCACTGTAGGCCGTGGCACTGGGGAAGCTTTGAAGGTCCCTTCCAACCCGACCCAACCCAGTCTGTGATTTTGTGCTTCCAGAGTTTGAGTAGCTGGCCCTCAGTTCAGTAGAGAAACAGCACAGCCACACAACACAGCAAAACAGTCACCACAACAGACTGCTCACAAATTCTTCTCATTCTTAACTTACCAGGAAGTACAGCTGGATGTTGTCATGCCCCAGCTTGAGAAATGCCAACTCTAAGTCCTTGTCAAAGAAGAATTCCAGGGATTTCATTAAAAAGATAAACCTATTTCTTTGTATAGCTGATGCAAGTAGAGGTCATTTCACAACTTGCGGAGGACTTGCCAGGGTTTGTTGCCAACTGAGCAGCTCTCTGCTAACCTCACATGGGCTCATTATTGTCCAGCAGCAGGAGACAAATCCCACAAGCTGATCATCTTTCGCATGTAACCCTAAAAGACATTCTGAAATGAGTCCTGCCTTTATTGCCATTGCATCTCTCCTTGGACACATCTGTGCAGAACCTATGCAAATACTGGCTAATCAAAGGAGACACCACACATTTGGCACCCGTCTTCATGGAAAATGGCTGCAGGGGTTTTTTGTAGCTGTCAGGAGTCACCTCAAAGGCTGTCTGTGCTTCATATAGTCCTGCTAGTCCACTTGCAACTCAGGAGACTTCTGCCAGTGCAAGCTGCGTTACCACGCTGCTCTGTGGCCTCTGCTTTTGGGTCATGGTGACCTGTGGTCACTGCCCTGAACAGCAGCATGGAGCTGGCTTTGCTTGCTTTAGTACGACACACCTGCAGTCAGCACTTCCTGGCAGAACGATGGGGCACATCTTTCTAGCTAGACTGGTGTTTTGGTCTGATTGGTGTCAGTCCATTTGGAAACATGCTAAGGTTCTCCATATTCTTTCCTTTTGGAATAAGGGGTAGGAATTAGTCTAGTTTTAATCAATGCACTGCACAGTGGTGTGGGAAATGCTCGCCTAGCTGCAGATCAGAAGATCAGAGCCTTTACCAATTGCTCAGAGCCCAACACCAGCCTCTCCCTCCCGAGAAAACAGAACACGTTTTACAGGAAAACCACCTCCACATGGAGACAGTGAGTAACTGTGACACAAAACGATTGCCAGGGCTGTCATATTTCCACTAAAGTGCCATTCACAAAGGATTTGGGGGTCAGGAACTGTCAGTCTGTGAATTTTTTTCTGATTTCATTTTCTTCACAGAACATTTTTGCTTTGGAGAATAAAACAAAGTTGTCTTTGAATAAAACAAAGTTGTCTTTGCACCCAAAATAAACAAACCTGGTTAGATGTAAACTCATTCAGGGTTGTCTTTGCACCCAAAATAAATCGGGCTGGTCAGAGGTAAAGTCATTATGATGTTTATAATACAAAGGATTATGGACTCAGAAGTTGTTAATAGCATTAAGTTTTGCAAGGAATGGGGACCAGGAAGGTAGCCCAAGGCTTTACCCAAAACACCAGCACCTGCTGCTCCTCAAAGCGGTTGACAGTTGTGAAGTATAGAACATGGGCACAAGGAGTGGGAGGAGGAAGAGGGGAGCAGCCACTGCTCTACAGCGAAGTTTGCGGTATGGTTTTCTCAGAAAAGGAGGGTTTCAAGCACGTCTGTTGTACATTCGAGCTATGTGAGTATTTCATACAAGGCTGTGTGTGAATAAAGTGCTTCAGTTTCAGGGTTACTTCACTCTGTCGGTTTCAAGCCCTGTGTTTGTAGGAGGGGTTTGTTTCTTCTTTTAAGAACAGCAGTTTCAGCAGTCTGAATCATTCTTTCAGCCCCATTGTGTGCCAGTGGCTGGATTTCTCAGCGACATGCTCTAATGCTTTCGAGTGTCCTCACTCTTTAGCTAGCGAAAGGCAGCCACTGACAATAACCCATTCTTAGCAAGCGCTGTTTTCGTTTTGCTAATTACTGACTGAGATGCTTTGGGTCTCAAAGTGAAGAAACCGCTGACAGTTCTGGAAGGAAAGCCCTTAGAAAACAGTTCTTTATGCCTGATGTTTGTCCCCACATACCTGAGAGGTGATGTCACCTCCTTCAGCTGCTTTGTGCACAGTTCCTCCTCATTCCAGTCATTCCACTATGTCAGGTTTTCATCTCTTGCTCTCAGGCTTATTCTCCTGGTGATATCATCATCCCCAGCCGCTTAAGTGTGAGCAGCAACCAAGCAATCAGCTGCTCAAGTAACATTAGTGCCTATTTCCTTAGTTTTCCTCTACTCGTTCACTGATGAAACCCCAAATTATAACAATTGCAAAATCTACATTGATTCTAGGTGGTATTAAACAGGCACAGCAGATGATGCCATATCTGGCTGCATTTGCTAATGTTCCCCTTTCTTCCTGATGGCATAATAAATCCCCATTTGTTTTTCACATTACTATCTTCTGGACTGTAAATAGGTAAGTAACACTCCCTCATTTCAAAATAATCAGTCTTAATTGCAGGAATATAAAGAATCGTTTAGAACCTCTGGACAAATACAACTTGAATATTTTGTCTGGCCAGTTACTTCCTCCTCCCTCCTTTTCCAAGCCCCATTGTCATGCAGCTGGGTGCATACTGCAGCTGGGTGATTGTTCTGATTCTATACCAACGATGGGGTTAAAATTCAGGGCTTCATCTCATCCCAGCAGGTCCACATTTTATCCCTGCAGGACCCAACATGGTTACAAGGAGATTGCCAGGGCATGTCAGAATAGCAAAGACCAGTTAATCAAGTCATCCAGCAACACAGTCAGGTCCCTACTAAGGTAATTTTAGAATCACCAAATTGTCTAGGTTAGAAAAGACCTTGGGGATCAGCAAGTCCAACCATCAACCAACTGTCCCAAGGCCACTTCTAAATCCTGTCCCTGAGCTCCAGATCTCCACAACTGTGAAACACATCCAGGGCTGATGATTTTAGCATCCCTGGGATAGGTATAACCAAAAGGCTCATCACATTCCAGCTCTGCTGCTTCTAAACATCTAACCAGGTTGTCTTGTTTTGAAGAAAATAGCTTGTTGTCACTCCTTTGTGGAGAAATGACTGCAAGAAGCAGAAACCACAAACTAAATCCGGGGTTGGAGGTTTTGAAAGAGGAAGTCATGGGCACATGCTTTTGGAGGACTGTGTGAGATATTATGTTAAGAAAACGTTGAGAAAGTGCCTGTGTCCTGCACTGGTCGTTTCTCCCAGGAAAACCACCAACACCAACAGAAAAAGCTGGTCTTTTCCAACAGCAAACCAAACACCCATCTCCACTCTGCAAAGGTTCATCAGTTGCCTTTGCAGCCAGATATCTTCAGCAGGGACACACTAGTGTGAGGCTCACGATGAGCTCTCATTTCACCCAGTACCACTGGAGAGGAAGCTTAAGTGACTTTTTTCTTCTTTTGACGCATTCTGATCAAAGAGCTTGTGATCATGGTTCACACTTCAAAGCGGTTTTAAAGAAGATCCTGCACCCATCTGAGAGCATACACAAGTGACTCAAACTCTAGCTCTCGTTACCATTCCAGATCTCTTTTAATGAGCAATGGTTACCTGGGAATCAGTTATTCTATTCACAGATTCCTATCCAGGTGTTATTCTGAGCAACTCTCCAAGTCTGGATAGCGGAGATAATGAGTCGTGACAGAGAAGTGCTCCAACAACAGCCTTAAACCACAATGAAAAGCTAAGGGATTCATAAATCACTCCGTTTTGTCTCAGCAGCCCGGGGCTTGGTGATGCAAACAGAACAGCACCCACCTTTGCCCCTCTAGAAGGTGCCCTTCTTAGCTAGTTCATTATTTCACCTATTGAAAGCTCCATTTGGTAATTTTCCACTAGGATTAGCTTGTGAAGAGAAACTCCTATAGCACAGTCCTCCAAAACACGGGTCTCAGATTGTCTGAATATGTATCACTGATTCTATTTGCATTTCAAACAATTCAGATAAAAGTACGAATGCCCGAAAAGGCAGAAGGGCTGAGAAAAAGCCTCAGATCCAACCCTTAAAATAGCTGCATACGTAGACGATCACTCTCCCATATCACTTATGGTCCCAAGCAGCTCCTTCTGCCTCCTCGCAATGAGGTAATTTTTGCCTCCTTACAGCCCTTTGACTGCTTCAAGGGTACCCAAGTCCAGCTGCTCTGTCTAACAACGTTGCCACCTCAGCCCAGAAGAGAAAAATGTAAAGTACCCACCACTTCAACAGCTCCCTTCTCAGGGTCTCCCAAACCCAACTAGAATCTGGATGGGAATTTTAAACAGATCCCTTAGGAGCAGCAATCGGCTTCCTAGGCAACCAGGGCAGCGGCACTGCTGCGCTGCTTACATGGAGATAGGAGAAAAGGGAGGGGGGCTGGAAATACATATATATAAATATAATTGCCCTTCTATGTTCACAGGAGGGTTTCCTAGTTCATAAATATTCTTGCTGCGAGCTGTGATTTTACTTAAATTCAGACTCGACTTGCCAAAGTGGTAGGCAGCGAAGCTATTCAGAGTGACAGCTTTTAGCCCTTCTGTTGCTGGGTGAGTTGGGACCAGATGGTTAGATGCCAGCAGAACTGGCTGTAGAGTAAGTATCTGAATGTTTCCCAATGTCTGAGGAATGCCCTTACCTTGCTGGGGAGTGTTTCCAACGCTTCTGGTGGGAGGAACTAAAGAGCTGTCCGTGAAGCCAGGTGAATTTTAAGCAGGGTGTATTATTTCCCTGTTGTATTGAGTTCTTGGGGAAACTGCCAACTTTAAAAGTCTAATTACGGAAACCTACCTAGAAACAAGAAAAGCCCTCGGCATTGACATTATCACTGCTGGCTTCCTTCTGATATGCTTCAGACCTGCCCAGAGCGACCCCAGCCACACATGGAAAAGGATGGCTGTTCCTCCTTCATCATCGACCTTCTATTAAAACAAATACAAGGCCACCCATGTGAACCTCACAGCTGACAAATATTGTTCAGGCTGTACCCTCTGTCACCAGGGAGGCAAAAATTCCTGTGCAACAGGTCACGTTTCTCTCCACCAGCAGAGAAAGGATAAACAAACACTGATAACAGAGGTGGGTGTAGCAGAAATGGCATTCAAATAAGATTATTAAGCCCTTGCTAAATAGAACTACAAAATCATTGAAGTGTCTGAGTGTCTCAGCATCCTATTTCAGCAAACGATCCCACTGGCTGAGAATGCAAGATGTGGCCAGTCTGGAGCCGTGTCCTACGGTTGGTAAAGATAAACAGCATGGCAGGACCCCCCCTACCCAAGCTTTTCATTCCTTCTGCTTAAAATTAGCAGTAACTGATACAGTATGAATCAGCAGAAGGTGACTTCTACACACATACACTGCTGTACCAGGTGTACTTCCAGTGCGAGCACAGTCAGATGCTCCAAGGCAGGAAGAGGAATTCACTCTGCAGATACAAAGCCAGACACTTCAATGTAATTTATTTCTGTCTGTATTTAATAGCCATGTTGGGAACACACCCCATTTTTAGTGCTGCATTAGAATACAGAAGGCACCTCCTTGGTGCTGTAGGAGTAAATAAGAAAGTGGATGGAATACAGAGAGTGAATGAGTTGTGTTTTCTCAGCATGACAGAAGAGAAAGCAGCCAGTGTGGCTAAGCCTGGCTTCTCTGTTTCTACTCCCACATAGGGTGAGTATTTCAAGTACTGATGTCCTCCCCACTACTTTAAGGTTTGCCAGGTGTACGGATCCAGTCACCTTAGGAGCAGTTCCATCCCATGTAGAACTTGCTTTCAGACCATGAAGAAAAACATGCATTATTTTAGTATTTTATTCAGCCTGGATGAGTCCACTCTGCACACCAGTAATGAGCAGGCAAGAGATGGTATTCTGAGAAGATCTGGGTAAGGAACAACAATTGTAGCACTGCCTAATTCCTTTCAGGCCATTTAAGCTTCTCCTGCTACTACAGATCTTTGCCTCCAATACACTGGGCAGAACAAAAATCCCCATTCTACTTTATACCTATGGACTCTAATTCCTAATCCTTCCCTTGCTTTTTTAAAGGGTCTTTTCTACTTAGCTTTTCCATTTACAGTTTTCAGACAATGCACAGCTGAAGCTTCAGGGATCAAAGCTAGAGTTTATCAGAATTAGGTTTTGCTAACTGAAATAGAACAGAAACTGGAAAATAAAAACCAGCTGGAATAAACAGCAGCTGTAAATAAGCATGCACACTGTCACAACTGCTTGAGAGCATCCAGCACAGAGCCACAAAGATGATGAAGGGAGTGGAGCATCTCCCTGATGAGGAAAGGCTGCAGAAGTTTGATCTCTTTAGCTTGGAAAAAAGCTAAATAAATATGATAAATATGGAAAATGCATGTGTCAGGAAGAAGGAACCAGGCTCTGCCTAATAGCATCCAATGATAGGACAAGGGGCAACAGGTGTCAGCTAGAACAGAGGAGGTCCCACATACATACGAGAACAAATCAGCTTGGAGGAGATTTCCACTCTCAATTCAGATACATGTGAAGTGTGGCAAACACAAACAAGAGGCAAAGAGCCAGGATACTCAGCTGAAATGTGATGGTAGATCAGGAGAACAGCACACACCCAGGTTAGGGATGACCTAGCAGTCTACAGTTGCACTTGAAGATCTTAAAGGTCTCTTCCAACCAAAGAGATTTTGTGAGACTGACACCTTCCCACAGCCAAAGATACAGTAGATGCAATGGGGTCAAAATAAAATCCACTTCAGTGGGTCTGGTGGTAACTTCTGCAGTGCTCTGTAAAATGAGAGATGCTAAAAAGGCTACCTGGAGATCATAGAATCAACATGTCTGGAAAGGACCTTCAGGATCAAGTCCAACCCTCATCCCAACAGCTCCCTAAGACCTAGACCATGGCCTCAAGTGCTCTAGCTGCTCCTCTTTTAAACACCTACAGGGATGGTGACTCCACCACCTCCCTGGGTAGGCTGTTCCAGTGCCCAACCACTCTCTCAGGAAAGAACTTCTTCCTAAGATCCAATCTAAGCCTCCCCTGATGCAACTTGAGGCCATTTCCCCTAGTCCTATCATTAGTAATTTGGGAGAAGAGACCAGCACCAGCTGCGCTACAACCTCCTGCTAGGTAGCTGTAGAGAATAAAGTCTCCTCCCCTTTATCACACTTTATTAATTTTTAAGTTTAAATGAACAAAGAAGAGGCCAAATGTTGACCCAAGAGGTCACCTCAGTGTAGCACAAGCACAGCCTGTCAGCAATCAGTGCTCATGGCATGCCTGCCAGTAGAAATCTTCTGTCGCTGTCACTTTGAGATCTCATGGGGTGGGTTTTTATTGTGAGGGGCTTTTTTTTGGAAAAATTGCAGTTTCTTTGTCTTGCTAGATTTTGCACAAAGCTAACTAGCATGTTTCAAGGACAGGACAAGATCAAAAAGAGATGGGAGGGTATTGAGTTGGGCATGAGAGAGAGACAAATGAGTTTTGCACTGCATGATGATAAAAAAAGACCATTTTGATAACAGGCGCTGCTGCAGAGAAGAGCTAAATTACACAAATGGTATGCGTGAGCAGCATCTTGCCCATAATGAAAAGAATCAACCAGCCAATAGCCCAAATGCTTATTAGCTCAAGTACGTGTCTGGAAACAAATCGATTCTCATATGAATGGAGCTGTCAGTAAGAGCCTGATTAATCCTGTGGTCCCAGATGAGGAGTGACCCAGCTGCAGCAGTCTGAATTTCTGTGTTTCCAGATGTAGGAAAGACAGCTTTGTACTACTACTGCCCAAAATAAGCTGCAGACCTCCTTAAGTATAAATGAGATCACAGGGATCCCCAAGCTGGGATCAATGCCTGAGGGATTCAGCCAACCTCTTATATAGGAAAAAAGTATGTATGTGCCCCGGACCTTACCAACCAGACAACTTTACCAACAACCTTACCAACCTTGTGAGAAGCAGCTGAGGGAGCTGGGGCTGGTTATTTGGAAGAAAAGGAGGCTGACGGGAGACCATATTGCTGTCTGCAACTGACTGAAAGGAGGGTGTAGAAAGGTGGGGGTTGGTCTCTTCTCACATGGAACAAGTGATAGGACAAGAGAAAATGGCCTCAAGCTGCATCAGGGGAAGTTGAGGGTGGATACTAGGAAAAGTTTCTTCCTCGAAAGGGCCATCAGGCCTTGGAACAAGCTGCCCAGAGAGGGTGTTGAAACACCATCCCTGAATGTGTTTCAGAGTTGTGGAGATCTGGAGCTCAGGGACAGAGTTTAACAGTGGCCTTGGGACCATTGGGTTAATGGTTGGACTCAGTGATCTTGAAGGTCTTTTCCAACATGAACGATTCAATGATTCTGTGACAGTCAGGCACAGCGTGAATCCACTCAAGTTATCTTTTGTTCAAAGGTCCACACACATCTCCTAGTTTGGAATCTCCTCTCTAAATCAGCTCTGTGGGCCAACTGGAGTTCTATTCACATTGTATCTGTTCACACTGTAGCTCAAGGATGGAGAAAACAGTGCAGCTCACTGACAGCCACCAACATGAGCTCTCACGGTTCTCCCAGCTGCGGGAAGCCAGGAGGTTGGGTTATTTTCCTGACAGCCTGAGAGCAAAAAGGGTTCTCTATTTTGAGATTTCATTCCCCATCCGCATTTCCAACAGTTTGATAATCCTGTCCAGAAGCCTGAAAATATATTCACCACTGAAATTTGTCTTTCTTATTTATTTCCCCTCAAAAACTGATGTTCTGAAATCAACTTGGGAATTGCAACAGCATTTAAGTGATTTTTTTATTCTTTCCTGCAGATCTTAGTTCTTAGACCCTTAGAGCTTTTAAAGATGCCTGTACTGGTTGTGCTTATTTTGCAGGTTGATTTCAGATGCAAAAAGAGGACTCTGCTGTCTCACCTGTGGGTTTATTTTATCAGCATGACTAAGAGGAGGAGAATTAGCCCTGTTTAAATGTGAGGTAGCAATGACTGCCTCTTGCCCACAGTCAAGCTTAAGTTGCGAATGCACAAATTCTTTTTATATTTAATGCAGACTCGAGTTCTGCTGAAGTGCTGCTAATAATAGGTAGTAAAAACCCCACCAAACACATTTCCTTTAAATCGGCACAAAACAAGCTCCTCTCAGCTATACTGGAGTCAGATTTACTTCATCTCCCTTCATGAGAAGTAAACCCAAGGCAGATGGGAGTTAGGAAGATGAGCTCAAAGGAACAGTCCAAACTGAACAGGGCAGCTATGCCAGATAACACCAGTAAATCCCGTCAGCCTTTATGGTTTTTTAAGGGGTGACAGTGTGCAACTGGGAAAAAGGACTTAAATATCCCTTCCCCTGGCTGCTGCCTGTACTTCAACAAGTAAAACTGCTGCCTAAACCTGTCAGGTTGATGGGTTAAATGTTTGCGAGTATAGTGGGACTGTAGTGTCTGGGTACAATGTGTTTATGTGACGTCCTGCACATGAGGAACAAATGCTTGTTTCTTACTAGTTTGTGTAACAGCCTCTGCTTCTCCAAGGGTACCCTCTGGTTAAAATACACTGAAGTAGGTTTTCCTGGGGATTCTTGTCTGCCCTGGCAAATTAGAAATCTCCTGCAGAGGGAGAAAAGTTTTTAACATCGAGTTCTAGGATGCTGAATAATTTGTTGATTAAATGTAGTAGCCTTCAGCATCTGAACAGCTTTCTCACTGAAAATAGGAAGCAGGAATCAGCAATGGTAACGGTCTCTTTCCCCCAAAATATCTAGCAGCAGTGGTTTTGGGTACGTGCTCTCCTGTCCCACACATGCAGAATTACTTACTTTTGTAACAAGCATACAGTGTGTAGCCCAGTCAGTAAGGGGTTCAACAGGCCTTGGGCCCTTGTGCCAGCAGCTCTCATAACCTGATCTTTTAAGATCTAATTTATCACCACGCTTGTCATAGTGTGTGTTAAGGCCTGGTTTGTTCTCAGCCAATAGAGGGGCCGGGGTACGAAACTCACATAGATGTGAAAGCTAATTTAACACCCCGAGTGCTTAAACAAATAAGCTTATTAAAAGAGACAGTGACTTTGTGTGGCTTCCCTCTGCTGATAAATAAAACCTGACAGTTTTCCTGGCTAGTTTCAATGCTAAACAAATGGGTTTGGAACAAAGGAGGTAGGTAAACAAGTGGCTCTGAGGACAGAAGGGAAACATCACTATTCTGTGCAATGAATGCCTTAAAGCAGGAATCGCGAATTCCCAGTACTGTAGCAACAATATCTCTGTCTCCCGTGTGCACAGGGGCTCACATTACTTGGACTGCAAAGTACTGTGGATCCCAGTTGAGTTCCCATGGAGCTCATGTTAGAGCTGGAGCTTTGTGGGGTGTTTAATCTCTTCCCCTGAAAGGCTTTGCTGCATGTCAGCTGGCAGCAGCAAAGAAAGATCAGAATAGCAGCCCGGCAGCATGGCCTTACAGTCACACAATTCAATGTAAAACTGCAAAAAAACCCATCTCCCAAAAAAACAAAACTAAGAGAAATGGAAGAAAGATCAGCCTTGAGAAGAGGAAACATGGAGGGGACCTTCTCCCTCTCTATAACTCTCTGAACGGAGCCTGTAGTCAGGTGAGGGTCAAACTTTTCTCCCAGGCAACTAGAGACAGGATGAGAGGGCAGGGCCTGAGGTTGCCAGGGGAGGGTTAGGTTGGATGTTAGGAAGCCCTTCCTCAGGGCAAGGGTGATCAGAGCCTGGACTGGACTGACCAGGGCACCGGGGGAGTCCCCATGTCTGGAGGTGTTCAAGGACAGACTGGTGTGGCCCTCAGTGCCCTGGTCTGGCCACTGTGGTGGTGTTAGGTCCTGGACTGGGCTGGATGAGCTCAGAGGGCTTTTCCAGCCTCAATAATCCTATGATTCTGCCTGTGGTTCAGACTTCAACCCACCAAATTTAAAGCGTGGGTTGCAATTGCAATGCCTGTGCCTTTCCTCTGCATATTGTTGTTATCAGAGGACAGAGTCCTGCCAGAGCTGTAGCCCATGTGTCACAAGTGATTATGTGCTGCTCTCGCCCTCAAAGTCAACAGAATGTGGGCACAACATTCGTTAGTGAGTGCCCTGCGAAAACACAGACGGAACTTCAGGCTTAGTGAGCTGAAACGGTAGGTGTGTCCTGAGGAACTTCTGGTCTTGAAGACAAAGTGACAACTTTATTGTCTGTCTGCTCAAAAAATTTGGTGGGGTCAGACAGATCTGCTCACAAGGTGGTTGTTTTGTCTGTGGGGTCCGGGGAAGTGCTTCTGTAACAGCCTTTCTGCACACTTTCTCTCCTGTAATAAAGGGGTGTGCTTGGTATCTCAGTCTGGCCTCTAGTTATTTCTGTTTCTCTTTGTGTTTCACTCTCTTCTGAGGCAGGTTATACATATTGCTGAGAAATCATTAACCCCAAACCTTACAGTGTCGGCAAACTCCCTGTAATGATGTCAGCTTCATTACACGATACCTTCAGGTAACATGAGAGTAGAGAAATAGCATAAATAAGAGTTAACATCAAATGCAGATTCATTCTTGAAGCTAAAGAAAACTATAAGGAAGGAACTGAGCTCACTCTTTATTCCTGTACATTTTAAACACCTTTTATCGCTTTAGTGTTAACACACAGTGCCATAAAGACTTTTAATTGCAGGCTTTTTGAATACAAGTGATGGCAAACACATTTCAGCTCCGTAATTGCCTTTCCTTCTTTGTCAAGCCTGGTGACAGAACACAAGTCCCATGTCCAATAATACTGACATCAAAATGAGATTCTCACTACTCTGGCAAGAGAATAGTTCAGCATCAGCCAATTATTTGGGCCAGGAAGGTAAGTCCCAAAGTTCCCTAAGTGTCCACGATATTCTCTACTGCGAGTTTTGCTTTGTGCTATTTAGCTTTTGGGCTCCCTTTGTGTGACAACAGTGAAAAGGACTGTTCCGTATTGTCAGTAACAGAAATGTTTTGCTTTCAGTATTTTACTTTGATGGTCTTTTCCATTATCTCCAGATGGATTCGGATGAAATGGTTTTAACTGTACATATGTTGTTTTTAAAAAACAACCGGTTGTCTGTAGGGCATGAGAAATCAGGATTGGAAAGAGCTCTTTGGCCTTAAGTTCTTCACTTTCAACCCATATTTTATGATTCCAACTAACTGAAATGGTATAACCTGAATGATGGTCTCTTCTTCCAAATTACTAATAATAGGACGGTGCAAAATGGCCTGAGGTTGAGTCAGGGAAGGTTTAGATTGGGTCTTAGGAAGAAGTACTTTACTGAGAGACTGGAAAAGACTTCTGAGCTCATCCAACCCAGCCTAACATCACCACAGTCATCTGGACCAGGGCACTAAGTGATTCTGTGATCACTCCCTCTGTTTGGCACTTGAGAGATCTCTTTGGGATGTCACATCCAGTACTGGCATCTGACATTCAGTCTGCCTCTCTCTGTCATATTTACTTTTGCCCCTGCCATTAAAAAGGCTGCATTTCTTACTGATTCAGTTGAGAGTTTTACATTTCCTACCAGAGAGTGACCCAGGATATTGTAGTACTTCAGAACCAGCTTTTGAGTCCTCTGAAACCTTTCAGCTCCCCATACGGAGGACAGAAAGCAAAAAGAATGTGTTTGAGCACAGAGAGTGACTGAAAAAGAGGAAAGATGGAGGGAACATTGAAGTAAAAATATAAATTTTAGGGGATTGTGACTTTCTGTTTTAATAAACAGCCATTAATTCCAGAAACATGCCCAAAGGCTGCTTTTGGCAACATCAGTTACACTAAGTGCTCCAAGTCAGTGCTTTCAGTGGGTGCGAACACAGGGACAGCAGGTGATGTCTGCCCAGCTCGTCTTGCAGCAAAGCTGTTACTTCTAGACCACACCTACAGCAAAGATTCTGCATGCTTGAAGCATCCTGGCAATGTTGTTCAGAGGTTGTGAAAGCCAGAAGTAACAATTTTCTTCAATTGAACAGCATTAATAAGTTGTTTCATCCTGCTCTGCTAGTTGCTTGTTTTATTACGATCTACATTATTAACTGTGCAAGCAGCAGGACATAACAAATGCAAAATACTCACTCAAGAACACTCCTGTTTTCAGCGGGGAATAATTAAGAATACATTTCAATAACATTTAGGATTCTAATGAATAAAAGATAACTCGGGGCTGGCAACTCGCAGTCCTGCCTAATTTTCTCCAAGGAGGTTCAAATGCATGATGAGAGCCTAATTCATACGGAGGCACTGTTGGGTCACATATTTCAGTAGCAGACAAGATGTGATCAAGGTTCAGGTAACACTGAGGTTTGAAGTGTCATCTTTCCTACAGGATTCCTGAAAAAGGATGTCAGAAACTTTCAGTCTAATTAACCTGAAAAGTAGCAAATACCTCCAAGGGGTAGAATTTTAGAGATGCAGCTTCTTTCCACCACTCCTCCATTCCTCCTAATTGCCAGATGCAGCTATTCAGTTTTATATCCCAAAATTTCCTTGACTTCTTCTAGACAAAAACCCAAAGAAGGACGGGACGTGTGTGTGTGTCTCAGTTCCTCCACACCACCTGTCCAATTTGGTTTAAACTGTGAGGCTCTAGCAGCATCGTCTTAATCCCCCTGGATTCCAGAGCACACACTGTAGCAGCCTGACTACAGACATGTCCCACCTCTGTTACTCCTCAGTTCAGCTGGCATTCTAGCTGTATTCAGGAGTGACATGGGGACTGTGGGGAGAGCAGGTCACAGAGCGAGTGCAAGGGCTTACACAAAATGGAGGCTTCAAAATAACAGGACTGAACTGTTGCTTGTATTAGGAATTGAGTAGCTAGTAGGACCAGGGAAGTGATTGAGCCCCTGCACTGGACATAGGTGAGGCCATAGCTCAAGTACTGGGTGCAGTACTGGGCACCACAGTGTAGGAAAGTCACTGAGGTGCTGCAGAGGGGGCAGAGAAGGGCAACCAGAATTATTAGGGGTCTGGAGAACAGGCCTGATGAGGAGAGGCTGAGGGAGCTGGGGCTGTTCAGCTTGGAGAAGAGGAGGCTGAGGGGAGACCTCACTGCTCTCTGCAACTACCTGAATGGAGATTGTAGTGAGGTGGGGGTTGGCCTCTTCTCCTAGGGGCTAGCAATAGGACAAGAGGGAATGGAGCCAAGTTGTCCCAGACGAGTTTTTGACTGGATATCAGAGGAAACTTCTTCCCGGAAAGAGTGAGGAGGCCTTGGAACAGGCTGCCCAGGGAGAGGGTGTCCGCATCATCCTTGGAGGTGTTGAAAAAATAGCTAGATGTAGCACTTCAGGAAATGGTTTAGTGGTTATGGTGGTGTACTGTGGGTAGTTGGACTTGATGATCTTAATGTTCTTTCCAACCCTGCCAATTCAATCCTGTTCTATGATTCTATGACATGGATCCACACACAGTGCTGCCCTTAAAACAGCAGAACTGAAATGATTAGAAATTCTAACAAGCACTGCACAAATGAGTGCTTTGCTGGTTTGGGATTTTTAGATGCCTGTGTTGCTCAGGCACTGCATCTGATAAAAGCTAATGCTGAAGCTCTCTGTGCTCCCTTGGCAGTGCCTCTTCTCTTGCACAGCTCCAGCTGAACATTTCCTTCAATTCTTCAGAAATTCCTCTTCAAGCTTCAACCAAACCTAGACAATATGATTGTTGTATTACACCTGCCCATCCCTATCGAGCAAGCAGCAGTAGCCAGGGTTTGCTGCAAGGCACTCAGAGGTTTTCAAACCGACATGGGTATCTGGGAGGTGACCAGGCACTGTCTGTGCTGGTGCGAGGAATGCAGAGGGAGTAAGAGGCTTTGTGTGGCCCATTTTATTGCCTATAGAATGAGAACAGGGATTTTTTTTTCTGCCACCTTTTGTCAGTGGTGTTCAAAACACTTTCCAACTCATCCATCTGCTCGCCTAACAGCCTGCTCTGTCCACTGACATAGAGATGGCAGCAACCAACTTGGTTCCAATCCCAAGCTGGGATATGGCACAACAGAGGCAGACTTAAGGCAGTTTTATCCTCCACCTCTGTGCTGTTGCCAGGACTACAAGGGTTTGGCTAGTTGATTCCTATGATGGATGGGCATAATGAAAGCTCTTCTGCCCCTCTGGGTGCTCCTTTCTCTCCAGCATAACTCCATTCCCAAGGCAATCCCTTTCCTTTAGCCCACTAAAGCTTCAGCCATAAATAGCTGGTTTTGTTTTATTATTGCCACCCTATTTCTTCAACTTTCAACCCAATTTCTCCTTCCTGTTATGAGGGAGAATAAATTCCTCTGTCTGATCCTGCAAGCTGCATTTTTCTAAAAGATTACAACCATCCCATCCATGGGCAGCAATGTGAGTTCAAGCTGCTAATCTCCCAGTTCCATGAGCCTCCAGATTTTTAGAGCTAAACTTTTTAGACTCTCATGGATTTAGAGGAAAACTTGAAAATGCTATCAGAGCAAATCCTGAACTTAAAAGGCAGAAAGTGAGAAAGTCAGCCAGAATGGCCCTCCAAGGACTATTTTAAACCCTCAGTCACCAAGTTTGGTTAAAGCTAGTATGTAGGTGCCGCTTTGGCTCAGGAGAGGCAATTAAAATGCTGTTTGTGACAAGGAAAACAAAAAAGCCTAGAAGCTGGTCTCCCTTACCCATCCTTCTCTAACTGCAGGAATACATGGTGGTGCTCTTACAGCAGAGCTTTTAGGAGTGTTTTTTAAAGATCAAGCATGTGGTGGAGGCATACCAGGCAATTCAGCAGTATCATATTGTCTGATCTCCACCAGCCAGGCTCCTTTGCAACCAGCAGCGGGGAAACGGGGCATCAGCTGGCAGCTCTATGTTCACATTCAAAAGGCTGAGGTACGTCTTGCAAACCATCTGTGTCCCGGTCTCAGGGGGATGGAAAACACACAGGAGTGCCTTGAATTCTAATGTGTGCATTGACTTCTCAGTGCCCTCTGCGCCAGCCCCTTATTTCCCTTTGCACTCCATGTTGTATGTGCAAATAGAGCTCAGGATCTCTGCTAAGTCACCACCTATCTGCAGTGCTCCCTCTTTCTGCTGTTCTCTGAGCAGAGTTTCTTGCTTGGAAATTAGAATCTAATGACAGTGAGGAAAAAGCCACTGTGTTTTAAAATGGAGTTAGGCAGGAGCCAGATAGTATTTATCTAGTTTCTGAGCACAGATCTTGAGGCATCAGATTCATTTGTCTTTTTATTGAGTAGTCAGGGGAAACAATGTGAAATCTGCCACTCACTGGCCGTTTCCTGGAGATATTTTCCTGGGAAATCATTACTACTCCTCAAAAATATTCTGCAAAACCTCAGCAGGGAGAGGGTGACTGAAGAGAAGGGTTCCACTACAAGCAGAACAGTTACATTAGACTTACCATGGTGCAAATGAAGTTAGTATTTGGCCATAGGCCTCTGGTTTAAGGATGCAAGTCTAAATGTCTTTCTGAAAACAGCAGTTACAGTCCTTTCCAGCAAATTAGGCAATGTTCCAGGCACATACTTGGGTTTACTGGAAATGGTTCTTTAACTCATCATAAATGAAGGACTAAAAATTACGATCAGGTCAAGAGCCTGGAGGTCTGAGGTGCACTTCACAAGCTGGATCAATAGTCAGAAAAATTCAGAACAGACTGCTGGCTAAGTGTCAGTGCAGATTTTCCTCGTGAACTGAATAAAGTGCTGCTCTATCAGCAACCTCATTATTCACTACTTAGCAGAAGCAGTAATGACTTTAGGCAAATGTGAATATTGAACCTGAAAGGTCCTAGAACCATCAGCAGGAAAAGAGCAGAAATGACAGTTGTATTATGTTGTGGCTCCTCAGAGGGCCAACAGAGCAGAAAACAGGAACCTGGAATCTGAGCAAATTGTTCTTCTAAAGCAGAGCTGCTCTCAGTGTGGGAAGTGAAGCAGAAAAACCCCTGTGAAGTTCCTTTCCTTCTTTACAATGTCTGTCGTTCTTTGATAGAGACCCTGTGAATGTGACACATTTCCAGTGGAGCGCAAGGGTGTATGGAACTCACAGACTCTGACTTCCCCACCGCACAACAACACAAACCACAGCTTCATCCATGGGAATACTCAGTAAATGATGTGGAACACGTGTAGGAAGGCTGTGTGGAACATGCTGCTACATAGAACCTCACAGTGTCTCACATCAGTGCTGTGATAAAGCAGGTTTGGGGTGGCAGGCAGACAAGGCCAATGGTGTCTTGCAGAACAGAAGTGGTCAGTAGGATTTAAGAGGGAAGACAAAATGACAAGGAATCATTTGGGAGCTCAGGATAAGGCTGAGGACTGCTATGAACTGCAGAGTCAGTGAATCACAACCTCAGTCTGATAACGTCTCCCCAAATTTGGAAGCCATTCTGCAGTGATTCAATGAACAAAAACACTTCTGAGGAGGAGAAGAATGTGAGTAACAGTAATTCTTTATCAAGACTAGACAAAGGAGGGAGCAGGGTCTGTGTAAGGAAGCTGGCTCTGGAAGACAGATAAAGACACATCCTGTTGGATAATTTAATGAGCTGTGCCATGTCTGTACCCGAAAGAAATCAAGAATATAATATGTGGGGCCTGTTGGTACTTCTTTAAAGAAAACAAAGTACTATTCTTCTCCTTCAAGGAAAAAGAAGAGTTGAAGTGAAAACTTGCACTTAGTGAGGCAGGCAATGAGTATCTCATTGTATCTAGGTGAAGTCTGGTTAAAAAGCTAGGTAAACAGTGCTTTTTCCTGCTTCTGAAAACTTAGGAAAAGCTGATAAAATTACAGGACATTCTGAATTTTGTGATGGATATTAAGAAGTTGAAGAATAGCTATGGTAGTGATGAATGTTATTTGCAAAGCACTCCTATTCTATGCTCAATGCTGTAAACAGAAGTAGCTGGGCAGGGGCATTTCTAGAATTATATCATGCAGCACAGAAAAGCATATCATGGTTATTCACCCTAAAAATCTATTGGAAAACCTACTGCTTAGTGCTTGTAAGAAGCTTTTCAGCTTTGGACAGGTGGATTTTTTTTCACAAGGGTTAACATCAATCATCAAAGACAGCAGAAGGTTTGAAGCAGAACCTAGATAGGATCTAGTACCAGTCCTAGCACCTAAATCATTCAGCTTGGACCCCTGCTGTAGCATTTGGAGTCTTCCACACAGACAGCTTGTTATTTCCCTGCCATTACTCAAGGCAAGTAAAATTAAATTAGATGTAAAGAGTAACTGGCTAGTGAGAGATGATCTCCATCCTTCCAATAGCTACAGCTCAAGCCTGTTGTATGGCAAGGCTGGGAAAAACAAACTTAAGTGGCATCAACACAGGTGGAAAGACCTACCAGAACCACCAGTGGTGATTCTCAAAGCAACTCTCCTCTGCCAAACGTCTTCTCAGACCAGCAAACAAATTAAAAGGGAAACTGAAACAGCTCAAGACAACTCCAAATCTTCCCGATTCTTCCTGGGTCACAGTCTGGCTCAGGGTTGTCCCCAGAAATGGCTGGTGCAGAGGGCACTGCACAATAGATGGAGGGACGTTGCTCTAGAGGAAACTGGCATCTGCTCTAGTGCCATGAGAGGAATGTGTTGCAGATCTTGGCCTGGCTTCAGCTTAAAATTGGAAACACAAGGACTACAACTGATTTATTAAGGGGAAGTTCCAGCAAACTCTTAACTTCTGAAAGCAGTTATTTGTCTCATGTGACGGGGAACCTCGCTGTTTGCTTCACCCCTGTGGAGCAGCTTCAGCTGCCTTTATGCATTTTAAATGCTTTTTGAAGGTCATAGCATGGAAATTACTAATTGGGGCTGCTTACAGGGTTTCCAAAAGCCCACAGTGCACAACACTGTGTCGTTTCCTTTGCACATCAGCTACGGTGGAGCTCAAAATAACCGAAGCATCTCCACCCAATGCTGCTTCAGTAGACATCTGGTTGCTTGGTTCTATCCTGTTTGTGTGTCTGACTTAAACGTACCAGGAAAACGTGAAGTTAATAGAAACAGGGGCAACCTTGTGTGTTTCTAGGATGTGAAAACCTTTGGCAGCAGGCTTTTCCCTGCCTGCCCTGCCTCCCAGTGGTTGGTGCCCTCCACAGCACACCCCAGGGCTGCAGGACACATCTCTGTCAGCTTCGGCGCAACCCTCCTCTCGTCAAGTCTTATCCGGGCAGCTCTTTCTCGAAGTGACACCGTTATCTGTGCAGATGACGCATGAATTCTTTATGGCTTCTCTTTTCGGAGGGCTGGCTTGGCAGGATCCTGCGCTGGAGAGGGAGAACTTGCACCAAACTGACAGCTTGCCTCTTGAAAATAATCAGAATCATAGACTGGATTGGGTTGGAAGCAACACTTCAAGCTTATCCAGTCCATTCCCCTGAACTGAGCAAGGTCATCCCTACCCAGAGCAGGATGCCAGGAGCCCAAAAGTCCAACCTGAGCTGGGATAGTTCCAGCAATGGGGCTTCTCCCACCTCTCTGGGCAACATGGTCCAGGGTCTCAGCATCCTCACCATATTTCAGGGACACACCAAGCATAGCAAACAAGCTGCCAGACTTGTAAATGGAAATGACTGATATGTCAGGGTGTGTGGTCTCCTCAACTACTTCATACATCATGAAAACCCCATCTGTTCCCTTTCCTTTCTGCCTACCTAGTGCTCAACTGTGCATAACACACA
Source organism: Upupa epops (assembly GCA_013397515.1). NCBI lineage: Eukaryota > Metazoa > Chordata > Aves > Bucerotiformes > Upupidae > Upupa > Upupa epops. Next base: position 9,563 of record VZRI01007480.1, on the reverse strand, counting down.
CACACACACAGTTTGTAAAGAGCTTTGCAGATGCAGCTGGGTAGCAGATAGCTTGCCAGCAGCTCAAAATCTCATTTCTCTGACTTGGTTAAGCCTGAACATATTTTGGAATAAGTGAAAGGGAATTCTCTGGGCTGTGTAAGAGTCATCAGTGTTCAAGCCAGCACATCAGCGATCATGGAGATTCTCCAGCGCCTCTCTGATTAAAAGGAGATATTAAAAAATACCAAGTAAATAGAGCACATTCTAGTGTATCTGAACTTGGAGCCCCACTGTTAGACTGAGTGAGGATTATGTCCCTTCACCAGCAGAGGGCAAGATGCTCTCATAGATGCTTAATGAATAAGTTACCCAAAAATGTGTGCAAGACTTGAATGCCACAAGTAACTCAAGCTATCCTGAAGAGAACTGCACAGGTGAGAAGAAGAAACAATAAAAACGGTCCACAAAACTTAAGAAATACCAAATACTAAGCAGAGGTGCAGATAAAATTAAAAAAAAAAAAAAGAAAGAAAAAAAAAGGGAAGGGATCACAGAATGACTGAGGCTGGAAAAGCTCTCTGAGCTAATCCAGCCCAGCCCAGGACCTAACAGCACCACGGTGGCCACACCAGAGCATTAAAGGCCACAGCCAGGCTGTCCTTCAACACCTCCAGGGATGGGGACTCCACCACTGCCCTGGGCAGCCCATTGGATGTCAGGAATCCATATAATCAGTTCTATAGCCCTTGATCCTGCCTCTGAATTTTTCAATTATTCCAGAGTTACAAAATCATAGAATCACAGAGCAGTTTCAGCTGGACGAGAACTTCAAGATCAAGAGCAACCTTTTCCCAGCCCTATCAGCACCACTAAACCCCATTTCCCAATGCAATACCTACCCTTCTCTTCAACACCTCCGGGGATGGGGACTCGACCTCCTCCCTGGGCAGGCTGTTCCAGTGCCTGACAACCCTTTCAAGAAAGAAATCCCTCCTGACATCCAACCTGAAAATCCCCTGACACTGCTTCAGGCCATTTCCCCTCATCCTGTCACTGGCCACTAGGGGAAAAACAAATCACAACAAAACTCTTCTATATCTACAAATAAGTAAACAAATAAATGCGGTGTGGGAGCCACAGGAAAATAGTTTTAGTGTATTTTTTTGGGTTCTTTGTTCATGAATTAGTGCTCAAAATATCAATAGGTCATGAATAAGCAGATCTTCTACCCACAATCTCCTCTTGGTTATTGCAGGGTTAGGAGCCTGAATCAGTTGTGCAGAGATAAAGAGGAGAAAAATAAGTTTTTATTAAGTATTTGCTTAAAGGCTGTGATAAATAAAAAAGGGTAGTTGCTCCCTCCAGATTTTCACACCTTCCCTACCGCCTAGACAACCTGACTTTCACTGAGCACCACCTTCACGGGTTCTCACACTGTGATGTGGGAACACATCTCCTCTAGACAAACACTTTATGGTTTAACCAACCTGATTGCCTTCTATGATCAGGTGACCCACCTAGCAGATGAGGGAAAAGCAGGGGATGTTTTCTACCAGGACTTCAGTCAGGCATTTGGCACCGTTTCCCACAGCACTCTGCTGGAGGAGCTGGCAGCTCATGGCTCAGACAGGTGGATTCTTCACCGGGTTAAAAACTGGCTGGATGGCCAAGCCAAAGAGTTGTGGTGAGTGGGGTTCAATCCCATTGGTGACCGATCACAAGCGGTGTGCCTCAGGGCTCAGTGTTGGGACAAGGCTTGTTTAACATCTTTATCTATGACCTGGATGAGGAGACCAAAGTAAATTTGCAGATGGCACCAACTGAAGTGACAGTGCTGGAAGGTAGGGAGGTGCTGCAGGGGGGTTTAGACTGGCTGAAGTGAGCAGCTGAGGTCAGTGTGATGAGGTTTAACAAAGGAAGTGCTAGGTCATGCCCCTTGGTCACAACAACCCCCAGCAGAGCTACAGGCTTGGGGAGGAGTGGCTGGAGAGCTGCCTGATGGAAAAGCACCTGGGGGTGTTGGTTGACAGCTGGCTGAACAGAAGTCAGCAGGGTGCCCAGGTGGCCAAGAAGGAAGACAGCAGCCTGGCCTGGATCAGGAATGGTGTAACCTGCAGGAGTAGAGAGGTGATGGTGCCCCTGTACTCTGCACCTTGAGTACTGGGTCCAGTTTTGGGCACCACAGTATAAGAAGGAAATTGAGGGGCTGGAATGGGGCCAGAGAAGGACAATGATATTGAGGGACAAGACTAGAGAACAAGCCCTGTGAGGAGCAGCTGAGGAAACTGGGGTTGTTTAGAGAAGACGAGGCTGAGAGGAGACCTTAGTGTTCTCTACAAGGAGAACACTAAAGAACTCTAAAAGGAGGTTGTAGTGAGGCTGGTGTTGGTCTCTTCTCACAAATTTCTAGAGATAGGACAGTGGTAATTGGCCTCAAGTTGTGTCAGGGGAGGTTTAGATTGGATGTTAGGAAGAAGTTCTTTACCAAGGGAGTGGTTGGGCATGGGAACAGGCTAGCCAGGGAACAGGAGGCCCAAGATGGTGCTCTGTCACCATCCTTGGAGGTGTTTAAAAACTGAGTAGATAGAGCACTTGAGGCCAGGGTCAAGGGGATAGGGAGCAGCTGGGATGAGGTCTGGGCTCAATGATCCTGGAGGTCCTTTCTAGCCATGATGATTCTATGATTCCATGATTCTACTTTTGTGAATGTCTGGTTGGGTTTGATCTTTGGCCCCATTTCACTGTCCCTGTGTTGGCGTTGTTTAGCTTGTGTTCTTACACAGTTCTTACCATGTAGGAGCCATCAGGCAGCTACTGTGTAAGAAGATTAGTATCTCACTTCCAGAGGGATAATATCATACTTACTTCCTAAATTAATCATAAAGACAGCTCCTGGGGAGCACTGCTACCTCCACTTTCACACCACTTAAGAGAAATACTAGATGGTCCTCAAAATTGCTGCAAAAAGAGTTACAGAAGCCTTTTAAACCAGATGGATGAGTAATACACTTTCTGAGTGGCTCTCATACAATTGAATAGGGAATGAATGGAAAGTGGTGTTATCACACACTGTTACCTACAGCACTGCCTGGTTCTGAGTTGGTTTTTGATTAAAACACAAACAGAAGGTGACATTCTTTCTAGGACTCTATAAGCATCCTCTAGAAACCAACTAATTGACACAGAACTACAGGGCTTAGACATCATAGCAGGGACCCAGGAGGATGAGGATATCTGGAACACTTTGTGCTCACAAGTGGCAGTTTCATATCCACTTTGGAGCTGGAATAAGAGTCTGCTGCACCTAACAGCAAAGCAGCTGGTCCCTACCATTTGTGTACCTGCTGCATCTCATTTTTGATGTGTTAATCTAAATCATAGAATCATCATGGCTTCTAGGATCATTGAGCCCAGACCTCATCTCAACAGCTCCCTGTCCTCTAGACCATGGCCTCAAGTGCTCTATCTACTCAGTTTTTAAACACCTCCAGGGATGGTCACTTCATCCCCTCTCTGAGCAGCCTGTTCCAATGCCCAACCACTCTCCCAGTAAAGAACTTCTTCCTAAGATCCAATCTAAACCTCCCCTGTTGCAACATAGTGAGGGGGGACCAAGACATGAAGGATCTATGGGTGTGTTTTCACTTAATCCAGAATAAATGAGAACAGTTAAAAGTGTCACTGTCAAACAGTTCTGAATCTGCATCTGTGCAGTAACCAAGTGCTTTGTGTAAGTGCTCGAGGACCCAACAAAGACATTAATTTATCTATAGATGCTCCTTATCCCATTTATGTAGCTAGCAGAAAGATAAATAGGCTTGCTCTCTAGGACCAGCTACACCAGACAGTGTAACCTGGAGAAGATGCTGGCTTAGAGAAATAACAGAAAGACAGAAATAGAAACCAGGAGTGGAAAGAATGTTTCTTCCTGCTTTGCCATGCAGTGACCTACACCAGTACTTTGCTGGTATCAACAACAGGCCTGATAGCTTGGCAGTGGGGTCTGAAGACAAGTGGTTGCTGGGTGAGGAACAAGGCATAGCTGAGCGAGAATACTGCAGCCAAAACCCCGGGGAAGCTTGGTTATCTGCATCTAAGCATCTAGGAGTTCTGACTCACCCACCAGTCAGTCAGCATCCTGAGTATTTTTAACCAAGGTACCCATCATGTTGAAGGGGCAGAAAGACACTTTTACTTGCTCAGCAGTGATCCCTGAAGGGTCATTTTTCACATGCAGTGAATAACATGCAGTCAACATCTCACACTGAAGGTCAGAAACTTCTTGAATCTTTCGCTTTCTTGGATAACTTACAAGGATGAGAACAGCAGCAGCTCGACTCGCAGCACATCCCCAAAGGCCACAGACCTTTGTGGGCTAGTCCCACACTTCCTGAAGGCACAAGGGCTGAGGTGAGACTCCTTGCAATACTATCTTAATTGGTTCATTAGCAAGAACGAGGTTTAGCTCCCTAATGTACACCCAAAATTCTTCATTCAGCCTTAGATGAGCTGGAGAAGCAGCATCTTCTCCAGATGGAAACCAATTATTAAGCCACATTTATCAGATGAGAGCAGCAAGGCACCCAAATCCCCAGGCCATTGGCCTGAAAACACTTCCATGGTCTTCATGGCCAGCTGAGATGGCTGGATTTGCTGTTATGATCCCTCCTCTCCACTTAGACCCAACCTCTTTCAGTAATTACAACAGCTAGTTGCAGTTTCTAACCACACTACAATTAAGCCCCCTGTTTTTGCTCACTCCAGCTATGCTAAATCTCTGCAGTCACCCATTCACTTTTCCTAAAGCACAGGGGGCACACAGGACTTTGAATGTTCCCTTCTAGACTTCAGCAGCTGTAGAAAACCACATCAGGGACTCTCATTTCTTTTCCTCAACCTGAAATCATTGACAACCTCTGGTAAATCTGCTAATATTGACCTTCAGCTTATGTAGTATCTTCCTTTGCTGGCCTCTGCAGTTTAATTACTTGACATATTTATAGGCAGCAATTGTATCCTGTCTTGGCTTCTATTTACCCAGGCTAAATGAACCACATCATTTAAGCCTTCTCTCTTACGCTGAAGCCGACCGCTTCCCAGCCTGTACACACAATTCCATTTCAATTTACCTGCATTGAGAAGAAGTCATACAGAGTGCTCTCCACAGCCTCATAGGGACAACTCAAATAGGATGAACTACCTCCTTGTCTCTGCTTGAGTAGCTGAATTCTCCCAATTGTAAAGTACAATCTTCAACACATAGGGGTTACACCTACTTAGCAAAGAGGTTGGTAAAACCTATCCTGCCTTCACTATTGCTTTGCAAATTCATACTCCACCCCTTTTTGAAATATTTTTGGGGTTTATATGTCTATAGTTGTTTTCCCATAATCGAAGGGCTTTCTGAAGATATTAGCAGGAGTGAAAGCTCCACCATAATTTCCACATTATGAACAGTTTATGGAAACAAACTAGATTAAAGAAATCAGAAAAATACTATTTAGGAGGAAAAAACCCTACAACAAACTCTTGATCTCACATACTAGACCTCAAGCAAAGCCTTCAACACGGTCTCACTGCATTCTCCTGGCAAAGCTGCAGCCCATGGCTTGGATGGGTGCACCCTCTGCTGGGTTAACAACTTCCTGGATAACCTTCCTGGCACAGAGAGCTGCTGTGAAGAGTGCTGACTCCAGCTGGTATCCAGTGGTGTCCCCCAGGATCAGTGCTGGGTCCAGTTCTATTAAACATCTTGATTGATGACCTGGATGAGGGGATTGAGTCTACCCTGTTTATGGATGACACCAAGTTGGGGGGCAGTGTTGATCCACTGGAGGGAAGGAAGATGCTGCAGAGAGATCTGGACAGGCTGGGTCAGTGGGCAGAGGCCAATGGGATGAGATTTAACAGGGCCAAGGGCAGTGTCCTACACTTTAGCCACAATAACCCCCTGCAGCTACAGACTGGGGGATGAGTGGCTGGAAAGTAGCCTGGCATAGAGGGACCTGGCAGTACTGATTAACAACTGACTGAACAAGAGCCAGCAGGATGCCCAGGTGGCATGAAAGGCCAATGGCATCCTGGCTTGTATCAGCAATAGTGTGGCTAGCAGAAGTAGGGACATCATTCTTCCCCTGTACTGGGCACTGGGAAGGCCTCCCCTCCACTGTGCAATTCTGGGCCACTCACTCACTCAAAGAGATTGAGGGTCTGGAGCAGGTCCAGAGGAGCAGTGAGGCTAGGGAAGGGACTGGAAGTAAAGTCTGATGAGGAGAGCTGAGGATGTTCAGCCTGGACAAGAGGAGACTCAGGGGGCACCGTCTTCCTCTCTACAACTCCATGAAGGGAGGTTGTAGTTAGGTGGGGGTCAGGCTCTTCTTCCAGACAACCAGCACTAGGAGAAGGGTTTGTTTCTGTTGAAGATGCTGTTGTTCACTTCATTTTAGGCAGGGCAGGAATCATTAGATAGTAAGGTCTGACCTGTAACAAGCCTTCAGCATGCACTGTTATTTAAAACTGCTGTAGAGAACTTTACCCCTACTGTTGCCAACAGTGCTTTCTTTTGGTTTGTTCCTCCTTTTCTCGGCAGTTGGCTTACATCCCCCCCAATTCCATGCACATTTTATGAATTTCTACATATTTCACATTTATGTTTGTGATGTAGTATCAGTAGTACTTTTCCCCTGCAGAACAAAGGTTGTTTTAAAGGCAATTAATCTTTGTTTGTGAAGCTTGTTTGATAACCAAGCTGAAGACTCTTTATTTTTCATAAATAGCACTTTCTTCTGTATGAAGCCTCCAGCAGTGTGATGGAGCTGGATATTTCTAACATAAACAAGGTTGAAACTACTACTACTACTACTGCATTCCTCTGAATACTGATAACCTTAAGTAGCTGCATAAGACACTGCACTTTTGCACACGTGCCTGTCAGAGTTTGATGAGTGTCTGAATGATGTTCATGACCATACAGTTCAGTTTTAGGTAGCTCTGCAAGGAACAGGGGCTTAGTCACGATGTTCCTTCCCACTGAGTAACTGGAATAAGTAATTTGGTTGACAGGTTGGACTTCTGTGGCACCATAAAACCCCCACATGTGCTGCATGGTGTGAAAAGTATCTGCTTGTCTGCCTGTTTCAGTGATTTCCTCTATTATCCAAGAAGATACAAACTCTGCATCTGTTCTACCTTCATCTACTTCTATAAGAAGGCTACAGAATAGAAAGGCTTATGAAGCGATAAACAGACAATGGTAATTAGTGAGCTGAAGTACTGTATAAATGTGACTGAAACGAAGTCTGTTTTTATGAATTGCTTTGACAGTGTTCAGGGGAAGAAATGTAGGAAGGACTTCAGAGAACCCTTAGGTCCAAAGTTAATAGTTAAGCCACTAAATGTGACTTCTCTTTTTGCAGGTACTGCTAGTGATCAGTCAGTTGAGAAGGAACGTTCTGATGATGGCGCCAGAGCAACACTAATTCTATGCGCACTGCCTGTCCTAAGCAATTGGCTTCTGAGTACTGAGCTGTGTAAATGTGCTCAATACTGATGTGTTGCTGCACAAGTACTGCTGCCGAGAGTCTCTCCTGCTAGGAAAAGGTCAGAGTTTTCCTTTTTGAATAAACAAAGGGGGAAATTCTGCCTATCTGACAGAAATGTAAAAACTGGAGGAGGATTGTAATGAGAGTGCAGTTCCGTGAACTGTGAGCTCACTGCTGTCAGAAGGAGTGAGCTCACTTTCCTTTCCCTGCTTTTGACAAGGGAGATTAGCTTTGGCACTTCTAGAACTCATGTGGTTCAACTCCTTACCCCAGATGAGGAAAGTGGAAGAGACAGGCCCTTCCTGCATGCTCAGAATGAAGTTCTGTTGAGCTTCATTGAACATGCGTGCAACATTCTCTTACTAGAGGTGTTGAGTAACTTGGCAGTCCTGTTGGTGATTTGTAGATTTGCTAGGGTGGATGGCCTGAATGGTCCTTCTAGCTTTTTCTCTGCATTAACTGTTTTCATTCTGTTTTGAATCCAAATATTAAGGGTGTATCTTTAACTGTTGATTAGGTTTTGTATGGGTGCTGTAAATGAATGGTGGAAGAACAAACAAATGCAAGGTAGAAAGTAAGAACATAAGAGCTGTTCCGTTAGAGTTTGGAATGAACAGTGGATTTCAAAGTACATGTAGTACTGGGATGGGAATCGGTCAAGGCAGATCACAAGAATATTCTAACAATCATGTAGGAATACAGTATCTTTTGTATTTCTTTTGACAGCATTTCTTTCAAGATCAGTTTCTTTTAGGATCAGTTTCTCCCAGGCAACTAACAATAGGATGAGAGGGCAGGGCCTGAACCTGCCAGGGGAGGGTTAGGTTGGATGTTAGGAAGCCCTTCCTCACAGAAAGGGTGTTCAGAGCCTGGACTGCACTGCCCAGAGCAGTGATGGAGTCCCCATCCCTCAAGGTGTTTAAGGACAGACTGGATGTGGCTCTTAGTGCCCTGGTCTGCCCACTGTGGTGATGTTAGATCACAGACTGGGCTGGATGAGCTCAGAGGTTTTTTCCAGCCTAAATGATTCTGTGAACAATGTGTCCACCAAAGTTTTAATGTAAACATGTATGTTGAACAGGGTTCTGACTGTAGCAAAGACTTACAGTTCTTTTAAAACAAGACACTGTACTGACAACAAACAACATCTTAGCTGCTGATTAGAGAGTATGTAAATGAGAAAAAGTGCTCTTTGAGGAGCCTGCCTTGGTGGACGACGACTGGGTTAGGGATAATTTGAGCAAACAGGATGTACATAAATCCATGGGCCCTGATGGGATGCACCGAGTGCTAAGGGAGACGGCAGAAGTCATTGCTAAGTGTAATGGTTTAACAAGAGGGTCTAAATGATTTTGGGTTGGTGCCTGTAATTCTAGCACAACAACCAGCTCCCAGCGACAGTTCAACAGGCAATGAAGTGACTTTGCTAGAAAGTCAACAGTTTATTGAACCCAGCACGGATTAGAAAGGGGAAAAAAATCCCCAAATAAGAAAAATGAACCAAAAAGGTAAAACAGAAACCATGTCACAGTGCCTTTACACACACTC
>VZRI01007478.1:0-67561 GCA_013397515.1 Upupa epops | reverse complement strand
AGTACAAGGGGGAGAATTACATCATTTGTCCTTCTGGTCACGCTATTCCTGATACAAGTCAGGATGCCATTGGTCTTTTGTGCCACCTGGGCACACTGCTGGTTCATATTTAGCCCACTGTTGACCAGTACTCCCAGGACCCTCTCTGCCAGGCCACTCTTCAGCCACTGATCCCCCAGTCTGTAGCTCTGCTGGGGGTATGGTGGCCAAAATATAGGGCCCTGCACTTAGCTTTATTAAACCTTACCCTGTTGGCCTCTACCCATTGACCCAGCCTGTCCAGATGTCTCTGCAGCATCATCCTCCCCTCCAGCAGATTGGTACTCCCACCCAACTTGGTGTCATCCACGAATTTACTAACAGGAGATTCAATGCCATTATCCAGGTCATCAGTAAAGATGTTGACTAGAACTGGGCTCAGTACTGATCCCCAGGGGACACAACTGCCCACTGGACACCAACTGGATGGGGCACCATTCACAACCACTCTCTGTGCCCACTCATCCAACCAGTTTTTGACCCAGCGGAGGGTGCCCCCATCCCAGCCATGGGCTGCCAATTTTTCCAGGAGGATATTGTCAAAGACTTTGCTGAAGTCTATCTAGACCACATCCACAGCCTTCCCCTCATTTACTTGCTGACTCACCCAGCCACAGAAAGAGATCATGTTGGTTAGGCAGGAACTTTCTTCCCTAAACCCATGCTGGCTGGTCCTTATCCCCTGATTAACTTGTACCTGCCACTTGGTGGGACTGAGGATGACCTACTCCATAACCTGCTCCATATCAAAATCAGGCTGACAGACCTGTAGTTCCCTGGATCCTTCATCCAGCCTTTCTTGTAGATGGGCAACACTTTGGCCAGCCTCCAGTCATCTGGCACCTCCACAGTTATCCAGGACCAGAGATAAATGATGGAGAGTGGCCTAGCTAGCTCTTGCGCCAGCTCCTTAAGCACCCTGGGATGAATCCCATCTGGGCCCATAGACTTGTGAGGATCATGGTATAGCAGGTCACTAACTGCTTCCTCCAGGATTACAGCACAGATATTCTGCTCCCCATCTCTGATAAGCAATTCAGGAGCCCAGTGAGGCTGAGGATGGCCAAGCTTTTTGTTAAAGTTAAGTGCTTCAGCTTTTTTTATCTCTCTCCAGTTACCATGTTCCCCTCTTCTTCAGTAAGGAGTGGAGATTTTCTCTGGCCTTCCTTTTGTCATTAATGTATTTATAAAAGTGCTTTTTATTATCCTGAACAGATTTCTTCAGGTTAAGTTCTAACTTAGCTTTTGCTTCTCTAATTCTATTTTTACATGGCCTTATAATGTTATTAAACATTTCCTGAGTCACCTGCCCCTCTTTTCAAAGATAATACACTTTTTTTTTCCTGAGTTGTTACAGAAGCTCCCTGCTCAACCAGGCTGGGTTTCTTCCCCAAAGGCCCATTTTTCGGCACACAGGGACAGCCTGCTCCTGTGCCTTTAAAACTCCCCTCTTGAAGTATGTCCAGCCTTCCTGGACTCCTATATCTTTCAGGACAGCCTCTCAAGGGACTTTGTCAATTCAAGTTCTTGAACAGGCCAAGGTTTGCCCTGTGAAAGTCTAAGGTTGCAGTTTAGCTGACCCTTCTGCTTGTTTCTGTTAGGATTGAAAACTCAGTCATCTCATGATCACTGTGCCCTAGATGACCTCCAACCTTTACTTCCCCAACAAAGTCCTCCCTGCAGGTCCAGGAGGCCATCTTTCCTAGTTGGCCTTTGCACCAGTTGTGTTAGGAAGTTGTCTTCCACACACTCCAGGAACCTCTGGAACTGTTTTGTCTGTGCTGTATTGTATTTCCAGCAGACATTGGGAAAATTGAAGTCTCCCATGAGTATCCCTGGGACAGGACACTGATGTTTGGCAGGAGAAGCTTAGAGTTCTGGTAGGTAGAGTGTCAGTCCACTTGCATGTTTTGCTGTGCCTGACCTGGACCTTTGTAACTGCCCTAGTAACACAAATCAAAGTACAGATAACAACATTAATACAACTAACACTGTGCTCACTCTAGTGGCTCTGAAGACTCTACCCTATCCCTGAGAACAGTTGGGGAGACTTGAATTACTTAAAGGTGTTTACCTTTGTGATGTACCTGCACCTGTTTATAATATGTAATGAAAACCACGGTATAATTTTACTTAAGTTTCCTTCTAGAGAAGTACAGTTAACTCCAGTTTCAGGACTAGGGACAGGGGCCAAGTCCTTCAGGGTGATGGGGTAATAATGAAACAGGTAGATGTAGAGCAGGTGGAAAGGGAAAGGAAAAAGAAACCGTAGCCATCCCTTATCAGTCCAAGAACACTGATAGAAGAAAAGAAGGGAANAGATGTAGAGCAGGTGGAAAGGGAAAGGAAAAAGAAACCGTAGCCATCCCTTATCAATCCAAGAACACTGATAGAAGAAAAGAAGGGAAAAGAACATCATGCTTCTCCCACTGATGAAACTGAAGAACCTAAACCCCACAATGGGTGCCAGTTAAGTTGGCACATCCCTTCTGCTTTCAACATTGATGATACAGAGAAGATGAGGACTGGCCTGGCTCCTAACATTGCAAAGATTTGATGAACATCAGAAAGGACTTTAGAATGAACCCCTGATGACTTGGCTATTAAGATGATGAGACATGAGCCGGTTTTCTGAACTTGACCAGAGGACAAGCCAGACAACTGGGAACACTGTCTGGAGACCCAGGTATTGATGTGCAGATTGGGGACCCACCTGGATCCTGTAGCCTATGAAAGTGGCTTCTTGACACTATGAAATGGTGATACCATACTAGAGATGACATATCATTGGCTTCCCCACCCACGGACCAACAAAACAGAGGGTATTAAATGTCTAAGAGAGTTGGTTTGCTCTGAAGTGGTCCACAATTGTGATGCACCTGATGATAGTGATGAAAACCCTAATGACTTGCCCTGTTGGAGACCAATATGTATACCAATATAAAATACTAAAAGGACTAGCAGAGACTACTGTGTCTAAATATGCTCAAATGATAGCAGAACCAACTACAACAAGGAAGGATGACTGTCCTTCAGCTGTGGCTGACTATATGGATAGAATGCAGTGATCTGATGATGTGAATACTTAACCAGCTTGGATTGTAGCTGTGAGTAACCAACGAGGTCAGGTGAGCAACCAATGAGTTGGGCAGAGAAACTAGAAAAGAAATTTAACAAGTTTCAAGAGTTTGTGGAGAAGAGACTAAAGAAGCTAGAGTCCAATGCTACACTCAGAATTATGGACAAGGTATTATCAATCCTACAGAAACGACTGAAGCAGTGGCTGCTAAAAACATATCACCTCCAAAGAGAGTGATACAAGTCCATTGAGCTAAATCTCATGATATTTATTGGCAACTCCTATGAGACTTTGAGGAGGACATGAAAAAATGGCATGGCAAAGTCTACTTTGGTTCTCCTGTCAAAGACATATGAAATGCTAATGGGCACTGAGAAAGGCAAAACAAGGAAAAGCGTTTCTATGGCATCTCGGGGGAGCTCTGAAAACAATATACACCCTTTTCCCCAGGAGTGGAGCCGAGCAGTAGGGAGGCCCTGCCTCCAGCCAGGTGATGGAAAGGGACAATTGTGTCTATTGAGAGATATAGATCCTATGGTCTGGCACCTCTGAAGCTATCGGACATAAAGCTTTAGTCAATACTGGTGTGAAGTGAACCTTAATACAAGATTCAGAGGACTGGAATCTGCCACCAACTGTGGAACTAGAGGAGGCTCCCAGAAGTTAACTGTATTGGAAGCTAAAGTGAGCTTAACTAGGAAGAAAGAAAGGAAATAACCAATAATGACTGGTCCTAATGCCCCATGCATCTTGGGCATAGAATTGCTGCAGGAAGGGTATTTCAAAGACCTAAGAAGGTACAAAGTAGATTTTGGTGTAGCAGCTGTAGAGATTGAGAAGTGTGAACAGCTGTCCATGCTGTCCAACCTTTTAGATGATCCCTCTGTAGTGGGCCTCATGAAAGTGAATGAGCACAAAGTACCAGTTGCTTTTCAAGTGGTACATCGTCAGCAATACCATACTAACAGGGACTCCCTGCTCCCTTTACAAAACTTTCAATTAGAAAGTTAAGGTAGTATTAGCAGAACATGTTCGACCTTTGACAGTCTAATGTGGCCTGTGAGAAAGCCTAGTGGGAAGTGGAGATTAAGAGTGGACTATCATGGTCTGAACGAAGTTGTGCCACCACTTAGCGTGGCTGTGCCAGATATGCTGGAGTTACAGTATCACCTGGAATCTCTATCGATATCTTCTCCATCTCCATTGCAGCGAACTGCAGGCCACAGTTTGCCTTCACTTGGGGGGTGTTTAATACACCTGGAATCAATTGCCCCAGGGGTGGACCTGACTGTTTTCCATGGACTAATCAAAACTGCACTGGAAGAAGGTAGAGCCCCAGAACATCTGCAATACATAAACAATATCATAGTGTGGGGTAACTCATCAGGAAAAGTCTTTGAAAAAGGCAAGAAGGTGATCAATGTCTTTCTGAATACTGGCTTTGCCATTAAGAGAAGCAAAGTAAAGAGACCTACCAGAGAATTTCAGTTTCTCAGTGTTCTGTGGCATGATGATCTCTATCATATCCCCATGGACATAGCTGATAAGGTAACATCTGTGGTGCAGCCCTCCAACAAGAAAGAAAGACAAGCATTTTGAGGAGTGGTGGGGTTTTGACATATGTATATTCCAGGATGTAGTCAGATTATGAAGCCTCTCTATGGGGCGACCCAGAAGAAGAATAATTTTGAGTGGGACTCTGAGCAGCAAACAGTGTTCAAACAGATCAAACATGAGACAGCTCATGCAATGGCCCTGGACCTGTCCAAACCAGACCAGAAATCAAGTATGTGCTGTACATGGCAGCTGGAGATAATGGTCCAGCCTAGAGACTTTGGCAAAAACCACTGGAGGAGACATGAGGTCATCCCCTTGGTTTTTGGAGCTGAGGATAATAAGGTTCAGAGACCAACTACACCCCCATAGAAAAAGAAATTCAAGCTGCATAAGAAGAAGTCTGAACTGCATCAGAAGTGGCTGGTACTGAAGCACAGCTCCTCTTTGAACCTTGACTACCTGTCTTAGGCTGGATGTTCAAGGGGAAGACTGTGCGTACACATCATGACACCAAGACCACCTGGAGCAAGTGGATCACTCTGATAACTCAGAGAGCTCATACTGGAGACATCAATCACCCTGGTATAGTGAAAATTATTACCAACTGGCCAGAGGGGGCAAACACCAAGGTTCCATCTGAAGAGTGTGGTATGAGCTGAAGAATCCCCAATTTACAATGAACTTGCAGAGGAAGGCAAAACATATGCCTTACTCACAGATGGATCTTCTCATTCGGTAGATGGAGATGCTCCAGTCTGGAGCCCTACCAAAAGAGGCAACCAAAGGTAAAAGCCATCCAACTGGCTTTCGATATTGCAGAGTCGGAGGGATGGCCACTGCTTTACTTCTACACTAACTCATGGATGGTAGCTAATGTGGTCAGGGAATGGCTCAAAGACTGAGAGTGAAACAACAGGTTGTGTAAAAGTAAGCCAGTTTGGGCTGCTGACCTGTGGTGAAATACTGCCTCTCAGTTAGAAAGATTGAAAGTTAGGGTACAGCATATAGATGCCCATGTACCCAAATGCTAGGCCACTGAAGAACAACAACAGAATTATCAAGCAGACTGTGTAGCTAGTCTTCAAGATCGATCTGGACTGGGAGCATAAAAATTAATTGTTCTGGTTATCAAGGCAGGGATGCTACCTACCAATGGACCCACGATAGAGGAGTGGATCTAACCATGGGTGCTATAGTGCAGGTTATCCACAATTATGGTATATGCACTGCTATAAAGCAAGCCAGACGAATGAAACCCTTGTAGTGTGGAGAGTGATGGTAAAAATGTAAGTATGGGCAGATCGATGCTATTACCCTTCCTTGGACTCACCAAGGCGAGCAGTATGTACTAACCATGGTGGCAGCAACCACTTCATGGTTAGACATACTCAGTATCATGTGCAACTGCCCTAAACACCATTGTAGGCCTTGCAAAACAGATCTTATGGCAACACAGCACTCCAGAATGGATCATGTCAGACCACGAAACTCATGTTAAGAAAAACAATATAGTGAGTATATCACATCCCTTAGTATGCACCTGCAACAGGGAAAATAGAGCCGTATAATGGTTTATTAATAACCACATTGGGTACCTGGGGGGTGGATCTCTCAAAAATTGGGATCAACATTTATCACAAGCTACTTGACTCATAAACAGTAGCATATCTACTAATAGATTCAGCCCTACCCAGTCCAACATGTTACAAATTTTAAAAGGAGATAGGGTCCCTGTTCATGAAAAAGACATGAAGGAAAATCTGTGTGGGTGACTCCAGTTGCAGGTGAAGTAAACCCATCCATGGAGTTATTTTAGCCTGAGGTCAAGGCCATACATGGTAGGTGATGCAAGAGAATAGAGCAGCTCAGTGCATACCATAAGGACAATTAACATTGGCTGAAAGGCTTTAATTCCAGCAGCTAAGTTTGCCTGACTAGAGGATAGCCTACCAACATAAAAAGTGATTGTTTTGAAGTAACTTTTATTATTTATACAGAATAAGAGGTGGAATGTTATAGGTTTGGTGAAACCCCATTTGTCTGTACTATTCCTACATCAAATTCTCTTCCAGCACACAAGGAGTTACACGTCCCACAGCTGCTGGAAGTCCTGCAGGTAGGAGGAAGGTGGGACTCCATGGGTACCTCTGGCTGTAGCCAAAAAGGGAGGATCATGTATTTGAACTCCACCTCAGAGAAAAGCATAGCAAGGTCTTTTTCTGGGGAGTTGGGGGTGGGGAGAGTCTCACCATTTTCTTCCCATTGATACCCTTCTGCCTCTCTGTTTCTTCAGGAGTTTGAGTTGGACTGCAATAAGTGTGGCTCTGCTACCATTTCTTTTCTCTTTGCCCTCCTTTCCCCTTCTCCCTGTTGCTGTGAATCTCTTTTCTCTTAGTGGGAGCTGCTGCTGCCTTGAGCTCTCCAGCTCCTTCTCTCTTTCCTCTTTTCTCAGGGTGCTGGCTCCAGAGACTGGTTTTGATTTTGTTGTTTGTTTGTTTGTTTGTTTTTGGAAATTGAAGGCATGGTGGCCTAGATGCCTTTTTTTGAGGTTGTGGCTGAACAGAAGGCAGGAAATAAGAAGTTGTTGGTTTTGATTGAGGTTTTTTTGGATTTTTTTCCTTTTCCTTTTCTTTTATTTCGTCTTTTCTTTATTTCTCAATGAAGTCTTAGTACTTGCAGTTCCAGTTCCTGCAAGCTTTGGATGCTTACCTGACAACTGCCTGTGAAATCTGTCTCCTGGAAAACTGCTTTATCTTACCTCATTCATGTGAGTCTTGAGGAAACCATGCATGGATTCAGATGACTAGATAGATTAACACCTCAGAAGATGCAGGATATAACAAGCAATGCTCCCTGGTCTCTACTGGAGTTTTCAATATTGTGCAGGAGACCATAGGTCAGCTGAAGCATTCAGTGTCTTAACAATATTTTGTTCCTTGTTTATTTGGTTCATACTTAGTCTACAGCTTGTATCTATTTCCCTGCCACTTTCTGGGACATTGCTTTTGTACTCTCTCTTCCAAAAAGCAAGTATCTTGGAAGCACAGCATTGGGAAAGACTGTCCAAAGGACATTTCTGAAAGTTGTTAATACTTGGTAGAGGCTTTTTTGAATTGTAGCATGTATGTTACATCTACCAAATCACTAAAGAATGAAGAAGTTAATAAGACCTCAGGAGATAAGGCATATGTGCACAGATTTTTTGCCTAATATTCCTGGAATCATAGAATCATAGGGTTAGAAGGGATGTCGAAAGGTCATCTAGTCCAACCTCCCTGCAAAAAGCAGGGCAACTAGACCAGCTTGTCCAGAGCCCCATCAAGGCTGATCTTGAAAGTCTCAAGGAATGGGGCCTCTAGGTAACCTGTTCCACCACTACCTCATAAAAAAGTTTTTCCTGGTGTCTAAACTAAATCTACCCTTTTCCAGATTAAAATAATTACCTGTGGTCCTGTCATTCTATACCCTTGTGAACAGTTCTTCTTATATGCCCCTTTCAGGTTTTGGAAGGTCACTAAAAGGTCCTCCCAGAGCCATCTCCTCTTCAGGCTGAACAACTCCAACTCTCTCAGCCAATTTTCATAAAAGAGGTGCTCCAGCCCTATGGTAATTTTCATGTCCCTCCTCTGGACATTCTCCAACATGTCCTCATCCTTCTTGTGTTGGGGGCTCCAGAACTGGACACGATACTCTCATGTCCCAGAGTAGGGCAGAGCAGGGGGGCAGAATCACCATTCACAATCAGCTGGCCACACTACTTTTGGTGTAACCCAGAGTGCTGTTGGCTTTTTGGGCTGCAGTTGCACATTGGTGGCTCATGTGCAGCTTTTCATCCACTAGTATCCCCTGGTCTTTTTAGATGTTAGTGTGCCAAGGAGGAATAATGGAGATGCAGTCAGGGTTGGAGTAACAAATTTATATTCAAGGATTTAGATTTACTTGAGTTATTTCCAGTTTTTCCTTTCATTTAATTTGAAATAGGCTTTTTTTGTAAACCAAGAAACACAATGTTTACTGTGTTTCTTATAGGAAATCCATTATTTTTGTATTTTTCTAGCCCTGTATGTTTTATTGATGAAGTAAGAGAGAGCAAATAAGAGTTAGGTCATTGTATCATTAATATTTCAGCAGAGTATTTGGGCACTAAAATAGTTACTAGTGACATTGTCCATTATGTGACTATATTAGTCTGGAGAAAATGCTCTGTTTGCTAACACCTGCCTTGTGCTGAGCAAGGAGACAGATCCTGTAGTACGAGCCCAGTTTACTTTTGCATCTTTCAGGTTTCACTTGCCCTTATTCAGACTCTTCAGATTTCACTGTTAAAACTGCAAACTGGAGAGAATGGATTGAAAAGGAAGCAAATCTATTTTCTTGCTTTGAGAGCAGTTGAGCACGAGGATATGTTCCCTCATTTGTTCTCTATAGAGTCCATTTAAAAGATGTCACTAATTCAAAAGAAGTGCATTCAGGGTCTAAGGGTCAGTGAGCAGCGGCCATGGCAACTAAGAAACTAGGTAAAAAATGCACTAAAGAGTAAGTGTTTTAATCCCCAGCTCTAATCCCTTTACTTCCTGTTTTCAAAATTAAATATAAATCAGGCACCATGGTGTGCAACATTTTTCCTGAAAAGGATGCTGGCAGAAAGGGATTAGGAATGGACAGCAGTGTTTAAGGAATGTAATCATATAATTTGTTGGAAAACTATTGAGGCTACGAATGACCAGGTTTTTTGAGTGTGGTCAGTGAGAAACAGGAAAACAGGCCCTGAAAAGGGTGGAGAACTGGCTGTGGCTGAACCCCCCTCCCTGCTGCTGCAGTGCCAAAAATGAATGCTGTAGTGAGATGCATAAGGCGTGCCTTGCAAGAAATTTCCACCATGTGGGGTGTTTTTTACCAGTGGTGCTCATACAGCTTTGCTCTATGGGAAGGAATAAACATCAACACCCACTTTATGGTTTTTATGGTGCTCTATCAGCTATGGCAGTTGTTATAACGGGGATATTGTTGGCTCATTCTGATGTTAACATTTGCTGTTTAAGGTAGTGATTCCTTCCGGCACTTGACTTCTGTCCTGAGTGTTTACTCTGGGAAACTTTAGCAGCAGAGTATGTTGTAAAATGCACCAGAAGGAGTAAGTGTTATCATCCTCATTACATTTACATACATATAAAAATAAATCTAGATACACAAATTGAGAAAAGGATCTTGATTGCTACCAAAAATGTATCTTAAAGATAGAAAATGGCATGGTCATGAACTGCTTAGTAATCTGATCTATTACAGGTGACCTCATTAATGGAGGAAGAATAGGCTAGTGGTGTTCTCTACCTAGACTTACAAAGCCTTTCACATCACTTACAACAGCACTTACTGCTCACAGATGGGTTGGGCAAGATCTTTCCTGAGTTAAATACTGTCTGGATGGCCAGGCCCAAAGAGTTGTGAACTGAGTTAAATCTCGTTGGCAGCTGATCTCATGGTAAAACCCCATTTGTCTGTAGTATTCCTGCATCAAATTCTCTTCCAGCACGTGAGGTGTTACATCTCACTCACTGGAGTTCACTTCTGCAGGAGAAAAGTGTGGTTGGTTAGAGCAGGCTGTAACATCATCCAGGAAACAGTCTGTATCTGAAGTGGTCTCAGAAAAACAGAGTAAGGAGAGTTTTCCTTGATAGTTTGGAGAAGGGGTCTCATTACCTTCTTCCTCTAGTACCCCTTTTTTACCTCCTTGCTTTTCCAGAAGTTTGTGTAGGAAAGTTCAGGGCTCTGGCTACAGATTTTGCACACACTCCCCTCCCCCCCCTCCCACAGTGCCAGTGTGTTGGCTCCAGGGATTAGTCTTCTTTGGAGGGGTGGTCTTTGGGTTAAGAAGTGGCCTAGACATCATTGCTTTTGAAGGAATAGTTGCTGGTTTCAAGGGGGTGATTTGGGTTTTGTTCTCTTCTTTTTTTTACCTTCCTCTCCTTCTCTTTTCTTTTTCTTTAGCTCACAATAAAGTCTTAATATTTACAGTCTGGGTTTCTGTAATTGTATTTATTCTCTTCCTTCTAGGTTTAGAGGAAGTCAAGGGTTTAGCTTCTGTACATTTAAAAGCAGCCAGTGCTAAACCATAACCATTCCCCATGTCTCAGGAGTCAAGCCAGTTTTGTTTAATATCATAGAATCACAGAATGACTAGGGTTGGAAGGGACCTTAGAGACCATCTAGTTCCAATCCCCATGCAAAGCAGGAACAACTTCACTCAATCAGGTTACTCAGGGCCCCATCCAACCTGGCCTTGAACCCTTCCAGAAATGAGGGAGCCACAGCTTCCTTGGGCAACATGTTCCAGCATCTCACCACCCTCACAGGAAAGAACTTTTAACTAATGTCCATCCTAAATCTCCCCCTTCAAGTTTTTAACTATTTCCCCTTGTCCTCTTGCCATGCACCTGTGTAAAAAGCCCTACTCCAGCTTTCTTACCTTCAGCTATTGTAAAGTTGCTAGAAGGTCACCTCAGAGCCTCCTCTTGTCCAGGTGGAACAACTCCAACTTGGCCTGTCCTCATAGGGGAGGTGCTCCAGCCCACTGATCATTTTAGTTGCTGTCCTCTGGATGCATTCCAGAAGTTCTATGGTCTTCTTATGTTGAGCACTTCAGAAATGGACACAGTACTCCAGATGGAGTTTCACAAGTGCAGACTGGAGGGGGAAAATCACCTTTCTCCACCTTCTGTCAATGCTTCTTTTGGTGTNAAAAGCCCTACTCCAGCTTTCTTACCTTCAGCTATTGTAAAGTTGCTAGAAGGTCACCTCAGAGCCTCCTCTTGTCCAGGTGGAACAACTCCAACTTGGCCTGTCCTCATAGGGGAGGTGCTCCAGCCCACTGATCATTTTAGTTGCTGTCCTCTGGATGCATTCCAGAAGTTCTATGGTCTTCTTATGTTGAGCACTTCAGAAATGGACACAGTACTCCAGATGGAGTTTCACAAGTGCAGACTGGAGGGGGAAAATCACCTTTCTCCACCTTCTGTCAATGCTTCTTTTGGTGTAGCACAGGACACAGTTGGCTTTCTGGGCTGCAAGCGCACACTGATGCTCCTGTTAAATTTCTGATCCACCACCACCCCCAAGTCCTACTCCTCAGAGCTGTCCTGGGTGTTCTCTCCTCCTAATCTGTATTTGTGCATGGGATTGCCTTGAGCCAGGTGCAGAACCTTGCACTTGCCCTTGTTTGCATGAGCCCATTTCTCAAGCCTGTCAAGGTCCCTCTGGGTGGCATCCCTTCCCTCCAGTGTGTTGACATCACCACACTGTTTGGTGTCGTCAGCAAACTGACTGAGGGTGCATTCAACTCCACTGTCCATGTCGTCAGCAAAGATGGTAAACAGGACTGGTCTGAGTACCAACCCTTGAGGAAGACCACTGATGACACATATCCATTTAGACACTGAGCCACTGATCACAACTCTGTGTGAGGCCATCCAGCTAGCTCCTTATCTAACAAGTGGTCCATCCACTGAATCCATATCAATCCAGTTTAGAGATCAGAATGTCGTGCAGCACAGTGTCAAATGCTTTGCACAGGTCCATGTAGATGACATCTATTGTGCTGTCTTTGTCCACTGAGGCTGTGACACCATCTTAAAAGGCCACCAAGTTGGTCTGGCAGGACTTGCCCTTGGTGAAACTGTATTGACTACCACCTTTAGTCACCCCTTTATTATCTACTTGTCTTAGCAGAGCCTTCGGGAAGATATGCTCCATGATCTTGCCAAGCACAGAGGTGAGGCTGACTGGCCTGTAGTTCCCTAGGTCTTCTTTTGTTCCATTTTTGAAAATGGGAGTTATGTTTCCCCTTTTCCAGTCAGTGGACGCTTACCAGACTGCCATGACTTTTTGAACATAATGGATGGTGGATTTGCAACTTCATCCACCAGCACTTTCAGGAGCCATGGGTAGATCCCATCCAGTCCCATGGATTTCTTAATGTGCAGGTTCTTAGGTTTTCTCAAAACTGCCCTTCATCTACAGTGGAGGGATCTTTCTTATCCCAGTCCCTGCCTTTGGCCTCTGTAACATGGAGAGTGTGTCCTTGCAGTGAAGTCAGAGGTGAAGTATTTATTGAGTACTTCGGCATTCTCTGCATCTTGGGTGACCAGCTCTTCTGTTTCCTTCTGGAGTGGGCCTACATTTTCCCTACTCTTCCTCTTATCATTGACATACCTACAGAACTTTTTCCTGTTGTTCTTAACCCCTCTCGATAGATCAAATTCTCTCTGTGCTTTTACTTTCCTAACGTGATCTCTTGCTTCTCTTCTGCTTCTCTGAAATAGACTTGGGGGTATTGGTGGACAGTAAACTTAGCATGAGTCAACAAGGTGCCCAGGTGGCCAAGAGATCTAATGGCATCCTGGTCTGTATCAGGAATGGTGTGGCCAGCAGGGAGAGGGAGGTTATCCTCCCCCTGTATTAGGCACTGGTTAGACCACACCTGGAGTACTGTGTTCAATTCTGGGCCACTCAGTTTAGGAAGGATGTTGAAGTGCTAGAACAAGTCCAGGGAAGAGCAACTAGATTGGTAAAGGGCCTGGAAGGTAAGCCCTACAAGGAGAGGCTGATGGAGCTGGGTCTGTTTAGCCTGGAAAAGAGGAGGCTCGGGGGTGACCTTATCACTGTCTATAACTACCTAAAAGGTGGTTATGGTCAGGCAGGTGTCAGTCTTTTCTCTCTGGACACTGGAGACAGGACAAGGGGTCACAGTCTTAAGCTCCATTGGGGGAGGTGGAATGGGCTGCCCATGAAGGTGGTTGGGTCACCGTCTCTGGAGGTATTTAAGGATAGGCTGGATGAAGTACTGAGTGGCATGGTTTAGATGTTAGATGTTTAAGTTTACTTGGTTGGTTTTAGGTTGGACTGGATGATCTTTACTGTCTTTTCCAGCCTCATCATTACTGTGATACTGTGACTACTGCTCTCTACTTCTCCCAGGTCATCTGTCTTTTCTTCCATCCAATGTAAGCTTTTCTACCCCTAAATCTGTCCAGGAGTTCCTTGCTTATCCATGCAGGCATCCTGGCATTCCTGCCTGCCTTTCTCTTCATTGGAACACATTTGTTCTAGGCTTGCATGAGGTGATCCCTGAATAAAAGACAAGGTTTCTTGGGTTCCCTTCTCATCCATGCCTTTGTCCAGTTCAACCCTACTATCTTAATGAACGGTCTGGATGAGGTGGTTGAGTGCACTCTTGTAAGTTTGCAGATACAAGTTGAACATTGATCTGTTTGGGGGTAGGGAGACTCTCTGGAAGAACATGACAGGAAAGATTGGTGGGCCAAGGCCCACAGAATGAGATTCAGCAAGGCCAAATGTTGGGTCCTGCACTTGGGTCACAACAGTCCCATGCAATGATGCAGGCTTGGTTTTCTGCCCAACAGAAATGGACCTGGGGATGTGGGCCAAGAGCTAGCTGAATATGAGCCAGCAGTGTGCCTACATGGCCAAAAAAGCCAGTTGCATCTTGGCCTAGTCACTAGTGTGACCAGGAGGAGTAGGGAAATAATTGTCCCCTTGCATTCACCATTGCCAAGGCTACTCCTCAAATACAGAGTTTCATTTTGGAAGTCTCAGTACAAGAATTATGGAATCATAGAATCATAGAGCCATTAAGGTTGGAAGAGACTTCCAAAGTCATTAAGTACAATTTTCAACCCAGTGTCACCACACCCACTGAACCACATGTCCAAGAGCCAGATCTACGTGGTTTTGAACACCTCCACTATATTGGAACACTGTTCCCATATCTGAGCAATCTTTCAGCAAAGAATTTTTTTCTTATGTTCAGTCTCAGCCCCCCTTAACTTAACTTGAGGCCATTGCCTCTCATTCCATCACATGCCACTTGGGAGAAACGACTGACCCTCACCTCTATAAAATCTTCTTTCAGGTAGTTGGAATGGGTGATAACTTCTCCCTTCAGGCTCCTTTTCTCCAGACTAAACAACCCCAGTTCCTTCAGTTCTTCCTTGGATACACTCCAGCACGTAAACATCCTTACTGTATTGAGATACCCGAGACTGAACACAATATTCACATTACTAGTGTGGCCTCACTAGTACCAAGTACAAGGGGATGATCACTTCTCTCGTCCTGCCGGTCACACCAATTCTGATGCAGGCCAGAATACCATTTGCTCTCTTGGACACCTGAGCACACTGCTGGGTCATATTCATCCAGCTGTGAGGAAAGGGGCTAAGGGGAGACCTTCCTGCTCTTTACACCTGCCTGAAAGGAGAATGTAATGTGGTGGTTGTTGGTCTCTTTCCAGAAGAAGCAAGTGATAGGACAAAAGTAAGTGGCCTCAGGTTGCACCACAGTGGTTTAGATAGGATATAAGAAAAAAGTTCTTCACCAAAACCAAGAATGTGAACAGTGATGGAGTCACCATCCCTGGAGATATTAGAAATATCTATACACATGGCTCTCAGTTTAGTGATGGAATTGGCAGTTGGACATAAGTCTTCTCAAACCTAAATGAATCTACCATTCTGTAACTCTGTGGTCCTTATTATCCAGTTGCAATGTCATCTGCACTTTAAATGTACTATCTTGACCATGATATTTAAGCATTACCAGTATTTGAGCAGGCAAGACTGAAGCTGTATCAAGGATATCTTAGAGTTTGCAGTTAACTGCCCTGAAAGGAGCACTTCAAGTCTTGAAGACTGTTCTTGTTGAGTGTTCCTCTTCCAGACTGGAACCTGCTCTGTTGCTGGAATGCAGATTTCACACCACTAGGCATGGGTATTTAGTGTCTGGCCTGCACTGGAAGGTACTGATTTTGGAGTCCACAGTAGTGTTCCTAAAGCAGTGACATACTGGCTTGACTGGCATTCCCCACATGAGGAGAAGCTTAATTTGCCCACTATTTTTCTCATCATTGTCATGACTTGAAAACTCATGACTATATTTTGACCAAGTAATTTTACCTAAAGTGCTAAACATAAAGGGAGGATTTAAGAAAACCACTTAGGAATTTGTAGGCAATGAAACAACTTAGTTTGGGAAAAAACCCCACCAAAACATTTTAGTTCAACTCACATTCACACACTAGAAAAAAACACCCACATAGAAGACATGCACACAGACACATGGGGATTTGTCATCATGCATAACTGACCCAAAACTTATGTCCAGAACCCTAAAAAGGGTTAAGTTACTTCCAAACAGTTGCTGAGTTCCTGCTATTTTAATGAAGACAGCAGGTGCCCACCCCCACCCTGAGTCTCACGGTGTCATCGGACATGTTAAGAGTTAGCTTGTAAATCTCCGAAGTTTGGAAACAGTGGCTCCAACAGTCTCAAGTGAAAAAGAGACCTCTCCCCCCAGTGCAACAGACCATGAAAATCTCAATGACGTTTCCTCATAATGAAAATCTTCAAAGTAGCAGGATTTTGTCTAGGTCTTCTCAGCAACAGTGCTCTGTAACTCCAAACACAGACAGGAAAAACTTCCGAGATGGAGAATGCAGAACAAGAAGAAAATAAGAGAGGGAGTGGGGAGAGGAGGAGAGGAGCAGAAACTTACTTAAAACTCAAATTTTTCTGCAGAAAACACATGAATTAAACTTATTCTGTTTAGTGTTTAAAACCAGTATACCCATGCTGCTGAGCTCTGCAGAGAGTTTAAAATAAGAACATGAAATGTGAGAGTCTTTGTTTTCTCTGTGCTAACAGTTGCCGATGGCATCTACAATTTTCATGGCAATTTTTGCTGATGTTTTTAGGGGAAAAACATTTATGGTAAAAGAAGCAACACATTTTTCCATTCATAGAATGAAAATTTGCCAAACAGTTGTATTTTCAGAAAGTGAAAGCAAATAATTTTGCAGTACAAGTGGAAAAGCCAGTGTTTAGTGATACCACATAGTACCTGCTATCTACAAATATGTTTTGCACAAAACACTGATTTTTTTTTTTTCTGAAGGGCTCAGCTCAGCTCTTAAATTGCTGTTCATAAACCATCTAGAAGCCTCTTAGAACTATGAGAAAAAGAGAATGAAATAGGAAAGGTCATGGGTGTAATGAAAGTAGTATTTTCATTTAAGTATGTGGTTTCCAATTTCATATAATCTAGTATGGGTCAGGGAGAGAGAGAATATGTGTGTGTGTGCACAAATGCATATGCACATGCATAGGCAAAAACTAGAACATTCAGCAAGCTTAAAGGTCTAATGCTTGTTGTCAGAAAGGATTAGTACTGTGCAAGAAGGCATTGGATCTTGAAGGTGACCTGTGTGAGTGAACGAATGAGGTAGGAAGCAAACATATAAGTACACACTGTCAAAAAGCATAGCTTCATATTGAACATATAATTTCACAGTGGTCGCATCCATGTACTATCAATGTCATGATACTCTAACTATACAGACAAATATTAAATTCTGGCTACTCCTTTAGAAAAACAAGTAGAATATGTAGCTTTGTATAGACAGGTCACACTTCCCTCTTTTGTTGCCAAATTAACTTCTGGAGAATAAAAATTAGTACAAGACTAGCAGCTTATTCTCTGCCTGGCAAGTAAATAATACACAGGCTATGCGAACAACATAAATTCCTCTTTTGCTGTATATTGAAATAAAAAACATATTTATAAGGCTAATGTAAGTGAGTGTAAAACAATTCCTCTCAATAAAACATAGCAGTATTGGTTTTAGAGATGGCAAACACAGACATATCTAACATGCATGAAAATAAATGGATTGTAACCAATCTCTCCCTTATGCATAGAAATACTGTACTGGGTACACAGCCTACATACAGTTCATTAAGTTTGCTTTCATGAAAGTAAGGTTTGAAATACTGTGATTTGTTGACATAATTGGCATATATGAGTGACAGGAGGAGTCTGGACTTTACTGCTAGTGTCAATCAGAGTACCTGTAGACACACTTTGAAGTTACTGACATCCTATTTTATGTGGTTTGGGTTAAAAAAACAGTAATGTTTGAGAAATCCAGAACTTCTTTTTTTCTGGCTAAGTGTGTCCATAAACACACATTTCTTATTTTTTTCCTTGATGCACTCTGATTTCTGTTGAAAAGAATAGTGCAGAAGAAACTAGCCAGATTGTGTGATAAAACAACTTTTATTTTTAAGAGACATTTTCTCTGGAATGATATCCTGCATCAAATCAGCAGCATGTCTCTGATCTTGGACTCAAATATAATGGAATTGAAAACTGAAGATTGTAGATTCCCTCTGATACTTCTGCTGGTATCGTTTAATCTCAAGGAACTATTTTATTGTATCTCAAAGTACAGGAGTAGAATTTTCATCCATTGTTCTGAAAGTTGATAAACATTAGTTGACTGACAGAAAAGTAAACTATATCCAATAGTTGATTTTTTTGTGTCTTAGAAATAAAATTGACACCTTGACATAATGTGAATGTCTTAGATGTCCAAATACAAAACTTCACTATACCACCAAACCAAGCTATTAAAACCTAAACTCTTGTTTACAACAAATATTTCATACAGGAAAGTTGTAAGAGATCTAAGCAGTTGGCAGTTAACTTGAGGCTTGGTCAGCCAAAAATTTAGCCTAGATTACAGCACAGAGAAAATGTCTGTGATCAGCATGGCAGTGCTATCAATGACTTCGTTATTCAGCCAAGTAACTTTGTAACCTTATAGTTCTCAAAAAATAGATTGGCAAGTTTTCAGTCCCAGTGTGATTGTACTGATGTTCTGATGGATGATCATATCATCAGAGTCACTCATCACCAGAGTCCATTTTCTGCAGTCTGTTTCGTTCTAAACAGACCGCAGGTTATGCCAGCCCTGCAAGAAAGACCTGGAAAAACATTTCACAGAGGATAACATATTCAGGCAAGTTTTGAACATCTCCAGTGAAGGAGACTCCACAACCCCCCTGGGCAGCCTGTTCCAATGCTCCATTACCCTCACTGTGAAGAAATTCCCTCTGATATTTATATGGAACCATCTATGTTCCAGCTTGCACCCAGTGCCCCTTGTCCTATCACCAGATGACACTGAGAAGAGCCAGGCTCCATCCTCCTGACACCCACCCCTCACATATTTATAGAAATTAATGAAGTCACCCCTCAGCCTTCTCTTCTCAAAGCTCAAGAGACCAATCTCCTTCAGCCTTTCCTCATAAGGGAGCTGTTCTACTTCCTTCATCGTCTTTGCTGATCTACACTGGACACCCTCCAGCAACTATGTGTCCTTCTTGAACTGAGGGGCCCAGAACTGGACAGATGCAGTCTCACTAGTGCAGAGTAGAGGGGGAGAAGAACCTCCCTTGAACTGCTAATCACCCCACCTTCTGATCCCCCCTTTGATGCTGTTGGCCCTCTTGGCCACTAGAGCACATTGCTGGCTCATAGTCATCCTGCTGTCCAGTAGGACCCCAGGTCCTTTTTTCCTACACTGCTCTCCAGCCGGTCAGTCCCCAACCTATACTGGTGCTTGGGGTTGTTCTTGCCCAGATGCAAGACTCTACACTTACCCTTGTTGTACCTCATTCAGTTTCTCCCTGCCCAGCTTTCTAGCCTGTCCAGGTCTCGCCGATGGCAGCACAGTTTGCTGGGGTGTCGGCGACACTACCCAGCTTTGTGTCATCAGCAAACTTGCTGACAGTGCACCCTAATCCCCATCCAAGTAATTAATTAATAGATTGAAGAAGACTGGTCCAAGTACTGATCCTTGGGGGACCCCACTAGATACAAGCCTTCAACTAGACTGTGTCCCATTAACCACTACTTTCTGGCTTCTATCCTGCAGCCAGTTCACAATCTACCTCACTACCCCATCATCCAGTCCACACTGCCTCAGTTTGGCTGTGAGGATGCTATATGAGACTGTGTCAAATGCCTTACTGAAGTCAAGATAGACCACAGCTCTGCCATCATCCATCCACCCAGTTATGCCCTCATAAAAGGCTACCAGGTTGGTCAAGCATGACTTCCCCTTGGTGAAGCCATACTGACTGTCCCTAATGACCCTCTTGTCCTTGATGTGCCTAGAGACAGCGTCTGTGACAAATTGTTCCACCACCTTTCCTGGGATGGAGGTGAGGC
This sequence comes from Upupa epops, assembly GCA_013397515.1. Classification (NCBI taxonomy): domain Eukaryota; kingdom Metazoa; phylum Chordata; class Aves; order Bucerotiformes; family Upupidae; genus Upupa; species Upupa epops. The sequence continues at coordinate 47,799 of VZRI01007478.1, read as the reverse complement.
TAACTGTCTAATAGTGTAGAAAAGTCATCATGTTCCCACTGTTCCCTATCTTTTCCAATGGTGCAACAGCAATTGCATTTAAAAAGAACTTGCATACATACTCTGTAGTAAAGGATGGTAAAGATAGTCCCAATTCCCAGCACCTGTTACTTGGTGACAGTTTTATAGGAGACCTACATTCATATTTTCAGTCAAATTGAATTAATAGTGTGAGCCTACAGTTTCACAAACCCATGTAATATCTACCTTTGCTCAGGACATTTAATTGTATGTAAGTTAAATACATGTATTATCCTTCTAAATTTATATGTTATAATGTACAATGGGCATATACACGTGTAAGTTCATAAAACCTGTCTCTAGCCCTTGTGGTTGTAAGTGTGTTTCAATAATAACCAATGCATGCATGAAGAACTGTCTTCAGAAATCAGATCAATGGTTTCACTGACTTGGTTTTCCTGTAGTTGATCCTGTATTTTGTTTGTTTAATAAGCATTTACTATTGAGCAAGTCAGAGAATTCATGTCAGCGCGGGTTGTCACAGTAGAATTGTTCACAATACCGGAGGACTTGAAAACATCTCCTCAACATTGCAAAATGAAAATCTGTGTAAAATAGTCTGTAGCTGTTATCTAATACCTATAACTCATGTGTACTCAGTTTTCATTTCCCTGTTCTGATCACTGCTTCATCCATATAAGTCTCTCTGACCATAGAAAACTGGTCAACTTCTTACCAAAAAACTCCCCCAACATTACACAGGCAATTGCTGTAAATTTTTATTCTATGTGGCAGAAATCTGATTTTTCTTTAATAGAAGTCAGAATTTTTTTGTATTAGGTCCTACTGAAATTTATGTCACATTGTTCACATTCATAGTAATGTAACCATTAACAATTTGAATTTGGATGTATTTGGCATTTGATTTCACATGTGCTTAATTTAATGAAAAAGATATGTTATTAGTGATAGCAGTAATTTCAAAACAATTTGTGGATAATGTCAGACAACCACACATGCTACAGTGATATAAATGTTTATGTGTATAACAAATTGTAAATATGGGTAGTAAATTAAAAGCATTTGTCAGGATGTTTATCTCATTCTTACTTTCTCCATCTTCCCTCTCCCTCTGTAAAATTTTGTAATAGCAGGTTCTAGAATAACAAAATTACCTCACAACAGTAATGTACCTCCTAGAATTTTAAGAGAAGGAGTAATCTACAACATTCACAATCTGTGAATAGCTATCAGGCTGTGTAATATCTGTTACTACAAATACTACCTTGGGTGCTTATCAAGTGGAAGATAAACTCCCCACTCTGTTGCAACAGTTTGATACTAATGCATATAAATCAGAATTTGAATCATTGCCAGGATCTTGTTGCACACTAATGGGCCTTTCTACAGCTGTATTCAGAGTCACTCCCTCTTACTCTTTTTTTCATCATGATGGAAAGAAATGTCTCTTGTTGCCCTTCCTCCAATTAGCAATTAGTTACAGGTGTTACTTTATGTTCTAGTTGTTGTTACCTTCTCACCCTTCATGATGGTGCACAGAGAGGAGAAACTTCAGTTACCTGTGAGAGTTTGGACACTGAGGTGCTGGAGTGGGTCCAAAGATGGGCAACAAAACTAGGGAAGGGACTGGAGGACAGGTCTTATGAAGAGCAGCTGAGGGAACTGTGGTTGTTTAGTTTAGAGAAAAGGAAGCTGAGGGGACACCTTATTGCTGTCCACAACTACCTGAAAGGAGTTTGTAGAGAAGTGGGGGATGGTCTCTTCTCCCAGGTCACAAGAGGAAGTGGCTGCAGGTTGTGCAAGGGGAAGTTAAGGTTGGATATCAAGATACCTTTCTTCACTGAAAGAGTGGTCAGGTATTGGAACAAGCTGGCCAGGTAGGTGCTGGAGTCACCATCCCTGTAGGTGTTAAAAAAAACGAGTAAATATGGTCCCAGGGGACATGATTTAGTGGGCATTGTGGGATCAAGTTGACAGACTGGATGATCTTGGATATCTCTTCCAACCATAATGATTCTATGATTCTATGATTCTATGATTTTCTTCTTGGGACTTTGATGCACGAGTACAGCAAGTCCTGCTGCACTAGGTCAGATTTCTGTCTATCATACTGCATACACTGTGTCTTTATCAGCATGGATGACAGGAAAGGATACTATCTGCATGTTAGCACAGACCATTTTTTTCACCATTTCAATACACTAACCTTTGAGCTGAGGTGATAATAAACAGACAAATATTTATTATATATGAAATTAACATCAGGCAGGGGCTTGCTATGTGACAGAAACCTGGGGGTGCAGTTTTACATTAAAGTTATGTCAGGGTCAGTGCTGCAGCAGACTTTCTTCTTTTTCCCTTATTTAGGTTTTCGGATTTTAAAATTTTGGTTTATTTTTAATTTTTTAAAAAATTGCTGTACATTGTAAGCCCAGGGTGACACTATTCAAACAATTTCATTCAAAGAACATGTTTCTTATGAATTTGTTTATTAATTGTTTGCATAGTGAATCTTCTGCTGGGTCAGCCTGATAAACTGACTTGCTGTTGAAGGAGTAGGTACCAGGCAAGTGGCCATGCATGCAGATGTTCTTAGTGGTAGTGAAGAAGCACTCACCTTCAGATAATATCAGTCTTGTGAAGCAAATGTAGCCTGAGTCACTGTAACGATGTGGGCTTGAGACAGTTTTCATTCATGTAAATTCATGCCACTTTCAGCTTGACAGACCGAGTGCCACAATTCGTGAATGCTTACTCCCATTCCATCATTTCACATAATCACAGAATACCTGTTGTTGAAAAAGACCTTTAAGTTCATAAAGTCATATGAAGTCCAATCTGCAATACAGCACTGCTAGGTCACCCCTAAACCATGGCCCAAAGTGCTACATTTATATGCCTTTTAAAAACTTCCAGGGATGGTGACTCTACTGCTGCCCCGGGCATCCTATTCCAATTTTTGATAACCCTTTTAGTGAAGAAGTTCTTCCTAACAACTGGCCTAAACCTCCCCTGCTGAGCTTCCAACCATTTCCTATCTGATTCTGTTGCTTTTGACCAGGGAGAAGAGGCTGTCCCTCTCTTTGTTTCACCCCCAGAGGTAATTGTAGAGAGCAGTAAAGTCTCCTGTCATCTTCCTTTTCTTGAAGCTAAAAATCCCCAGTTCCCTCAACTGCTCCTCATAAGACCTGGGCTCCAGAGCTTCCATGAGCCTCACTGCTTTTCTCTGGACACACTCCAGCACTTCAATGTCCTTTTTGCAGTGAGGTGCTCAGAACTAAACAGACCTCTTTCGGTGAGGCTTCATTAGGACTGAGTAGAGAGGGATGATCATCTCCCTACCCATGCTGGCCATGCTGTTTTTAATGAAAGCCAGCATGCCATTGGCCTTTTGGGCACCTGGGCACAGTGCTGGCTAACACTCAGGTGACTGTCAGTCAATACCCCCAGAACCTTTTCTGATGTGCAGCTTTCTAGCCACACATCCACGTGTCTGTAGCTTACCAGGGGTTTGTTATGACCCAAATGCAGGACCCAGCAGTTGACCTTGCTGAACAACCTATCTTGGCCCATCAGTCCAGCATGTCTAGGTCCCTCTGTAGGGCCTCACTCCAATCTGCCCAGCTTGGTGTCATCTGCAAACTTAGAGGGTGCACTCAATCCTGTCATCCAGATCATAAATAATATTAAGAGATGTGGCCCTAATGCTGACATGAACACCTTTGCTTTTTTAGCCACTCAATGATCTAACTGATATTTAATTTATCTCCATTATCCCTGTATTGGGACACTGTTCATTCTGTCTTTTGCAGTTTATCTCAAGAGGGCACATGTAAATCTGTCTCTCCAAGGTCCTGTACAAGTATTCTTTGTCCTGAGTACAGTCTTCTTAAGCACTTAGAAGAGTTTCTTCCCACAGATTTGAAAAGCACCTCTTTAATGGAAATATATTAACAGGATTGGAAAAAAAGAATTCTGCTTGTGCTCCATTTCTTTCCGTAACTCCTCAATATTTCTTCATTATCATTTCTCAGGGCCTGAAGGATTTTTATGATTTCTTCTTCTTTTTTTGTCCACTTTATAGTAATTTCTTATTTTTATCTCTTTCATTTCAGTTGCGATCAAGCTCAGAGATTGGCCAGGACATCCTAACTAACTGCCTCACAATCCAGCCACTCCAACCAGTCCCTTCTCCACATGATGCTGCAGATAATGCGACGGGACACTCTCCAGGGCCTGCTCATGGTGTTTACCCAGGTATAGAAAAATACAGGTAGACAGACTGCTATAGTTTTGTTCACTTAAGATTGGGGATGATTTTGAAGAGTAGGACATACTCTGAAAATGACATTGTATAAAGTAGGCACTTCGGTAAGTGGTTTTATTATACTGAAAGGATTGTAAATTTAGTATGTTATTATATGTTTTTGCCAATGCAATTGTAAACTATATGCTTGTTAGTGATGATGCTGGTTTATATGTGGTAACAATCAGGAAATTTAACTTTGTATCATGATTTACAAAATACCTGCTATTACTTGTATGTTATTAACTTTTAAGCACCTTAGTCTGAGTATAGACTGAGTTTGTCGTCTGTTACCCAAAAGCTAAAATAAATTTCCACTTTTAAAGCTTTGATGTTGGATAGGAAACCTCTAGTGATTTGGCATTTGGTCAGGACCATTTAATAATTAAGAAGAAACCAGAAACTACCATTCATTTAAAAATAGTAAAGCAAGCAAAAGATATTACTGAAGCCTGTTAATTGCATGATATTGAATTGGTAAGTTGGAAAGTAAAAATGGTATCAGAAATGTTATGGAGGGCATTATGATTCTAAGTGNGACACACACCTTATTGTTCTCTAGAGAAGAGAACAACTTCTGAAAAGAAGTTGTAGACAGGTAGAGCTTGGGCTTTTCTCCCAGGTAACCAGTGATGGGGTGGGAGGACATGGCCTGAAGCTGCGCCAGGGGAGGTCTAGGCTGGATGTTAGGAAGCACTTCCTAACAGTGGAGGTGGTGGAGTCCCCATCCCTGGAAGTGTTTAAGAAAAGACTGGATGTGGCCCGTAGTGCCATGGTCAAGCTGATGTGGTGATGTTAGGTCATAGGCTGGGCATGGTGACCTCAGAGGTCCTTTCTAGCATCAGTAATTCTGTGATTTATGTAAGTAACACTTTTTCTTGTGGAGGTTTGGATTGGTTTTATACCTATGAGATATGCTTTAGATGGTCTACACACCATTAAGAAAGAATATTAAGAAATACATATACACATATTAAGAAAGAATTCCTTCCCCATTGAGTTTATAGGTGAGATGATGTTATGGCAGCAGGTAAAATATAGTAGGCTCATACAGGAAAAAATAAAAAACTTAATATAGCAGTTGTCACAGTAATTGAGCTTCCTAACCATTAGGCACCATGGGCAATGTGGGAAGAAGTAGTCTTCCTAGTTATGACTCATTACTGGGAAAAGAATTGATTGAGAAGGAAGAGCTGAGTTACGAAATGCCATTGCATTGAAAAATTGAGTTGTTTGATGCCTGGAAATGGATGCAATAGGGGAGGTGATATATGGTAACAGGCAATTAAAAGCCCTTCGATTGTCATCTTTCTGTATGTTCTTAAGTATGGCAGAACTCCAGATGTATTTCAAATTTTAAAAATAATCAAATCTTTCAATTTAAACAAGTATTTTAAACCCATGTAGATCCATACACACATTACAGGCAGCTAAAAAGAGTTAATGTTTTATTTTTTAAAGGATCATTTATTTCCCTTCAGATTTGTCTTTTTATTCACAAGTTTTACCTCTGCATTTATAATTTCCATTTTAAGACAGCTTAATGGTTCTCTAAAAACTGGTGTAATGGTTGGTTTCACACAGTGAAGAAGAGAGCATTTACTGATGAATTGGTGTAGACATGGCAAGCAACAAGGCAGCAGCACCATTTGCAGTTCTGTTGTTCATCACAAGACAGAACTTGAAAACTGCAAACCACAAAACTACTTCAAGCATTTAGATTTCTAAATATTTAAGTGACTCAAAAGACAGAGACTAACTGAACTCGATTATTGGACAGTTTGTTTTCTAGACTTCTCTTCTTCTATACAAGTATCTTGAGTATGTGGACTTTGTATACACCAGTTTTCTAGGTCCCTCCAGAATTTGGATGTCTTTCATATCTCTGGTCTGCCTGCCAAACATCGGAAGAAAGATACAGGAACCATCCCTACAGATTACTTCTTAATGCATGACAACTTCTTAAGCTGCATGCACTACTTTAGTCTTCAAATTTAAAGATTGCCTTGTCTTACCACTGGTACAGCACAGCACATTTCCTAGCCATGAAATGTTGTAGGGAAATATGGACTACCTAGTGGGAGTGAGAGGGAAAAAAGTACACAGATTATGTGAAGTGAATTTCAGATTTTTCCTTATCACTTGTTCACAAGAATCACATAAAGATTTCTTACAGAAATGAAAGATTAAATAAAGTAATTGAAAAATGAATCTGTATGCATACAATTTTAAACGTCTGAGCTACAAAATTAAACCTTTATCCTGCCTTATGCTATTAAAAAAGGTTATTTTTAGGTTTTGAATTTTATAACTTTTAAAATTCCAATTTTATGTCTTTTTTATTATTAAAAAAACTTTTCTTAAAATAAAATTTTGCTTGTCCAAACACTTAATTCGGTATTATGCATTACGAGAATATATGTGAATTTAGGTTCTCATAGAAAAGTCTTTGCACATTTATTCTCATGGAAAATTATTATGTGATGATACAGAAATGAAAATATGGCTTCTCCCTCTCTATGGCTGAGTATTACTGTTTCAACCCAATCCAGATTGGATATTTAGGACTAAGAGATTATATCCATCCTGTGTATTGTGATGTAACTTGGGCTTTTTAAGGGACATTTCTTTGTTTTGATTTTCATTTAGAGTTTTTATTTTCAGGATACCTGAAAATTTTAAAAACTGCTTTTAACTGTGTTAGTTTGCCTTCTACTGGTAGTGAAAGAAGCCTTGTTGTAGGAAGCCTTTTTGTTCAGTACTATTTCCACTTAACTCGGCATCATTTCATATAGACCTACTTGTTGGTATATTGGCATCACTGAGCATGCTGGTTGCCATGGACATTTGTTCACATCCATATCAAGTGTTTAATGGGTTTTAGCACTGCAAATACATTCCTTTGTGTAGATATCTCCTGCCAGCACTTTGAGGAAGCAACTCACATTTATCAGGTAAGCTTAGAAAATCTTGCCACACGTGCACCTCCCAAGAAAAATGTGTCATGTTATCTAGCCATTTGTTAAATTGTGTCCGAAGTTTTCTGTTAGTCTCTTAAGACTTAACTGAGCTATGAAAATGGCCTGTCACTGGCAATATCTTTTGACTGCAATAAGTTTGTAGACTGCCAATGGTTGCTAATCCTTCCCTTCAACTGGTATTTACAAGATTCAGGTTAATAGCTTGGACCAGTACCATCTCTATACTAGGATGTTTTGAGATCATCATTTCCACTGGAAAACAGCTGCCATCATTACAATTTCACTTCAGTGGGTACCAAAGGAGGTGCTTTTGTCAGCATAGTATTTCTATGCTGCAAGAAGCTGCATAACAAAAGATGTGCTTGCGGTGCCTGTGGGTGTTGCAAGGTCTTCCCTACCATCATTCATGGTGCTGCTCTCTGAGGCTTCATTACAACACACTGTGGGAAGCCAGGAATGCTCTTATGTCAGACTGTGATCATTTAACATACCCTGTGTACAGGAATATTTGTTGCAGCTAATATGTATGCTTTTTCTTCCTTAAATATCCTTCCTCCCCCTGTAGTGACAATATACTCTCTCTTATGAGAAACAGAAAAATGTACAAAGACATTTCAGGGAAACATAGCCAAAAGGTACAAGAGTAGCAGATACTGCTATGATGGTGATTTAGGTTACTCTGCTTCAGAGAAAGAGCAGGTAGCTGCCCATGCCTAGCTGCAGATAACATTTTCCCAGGGACAGAGTCACGAGCTCTTGAGCAGTGCTATGAAAAACTTTGCTATTTCTGCACCCCGTACCAGCTGCAAATGAGCAAGCACAACTTAAATACTTGCCTGAAATCCATATCATGGTTGTAGCAGAGAACATCTACAACAGGGAAGAACAACTCTTGTTAAAACACTTTGGAAACCCAGTCATAGTCCAGTTTTATTACTCCTGATCAATAACAACCTTGAAGAAATTTGTTTTAAACTCTAAGATCACAGTACTGGAAAACTAAGCAATTGTATTTTCTTATATATTTTAACATGAAAAAATGCAAGTTCCCCTAATTTTGCCAGGAATAATGTTGTCTCTGATTTTATTTAGAAAGGATTTTCCTTTGTGACGTACTGATTTGTTAAATACTATCTCTGTTTATTTTACCAATGTGTGAATTAGATAGTTTTTTGGTATTTTCTTCTGTGCTGCATGCAAGCACAAAGTAATGAATTCAAAAACTCATGGTTGTGGAGAGTTAGTTTTAGGTACAAGAACAAAGTGAAAAAAACCAAAAGCTACTTTCCCTCACATTAAGGGCAAGGGGAATTGGACTACATATTCTTTCGAGGTCCCTTCCAATAGCTAATGATTCTATGATTCTATGACTTGGTTGGGAAAACCCTCCATGAGGACATAGGTGGAGTTTTCACCTTTTTGATATTGTGCAGCAAAATTCAAAATTGTGACCCGAGCCCTAATTTAGTTGAAGATGCCTCTTTGCAGGGTTACTTCTAAAGTAGTGGTGTTTTTGCTAAGAATACAGCACCCATGCAGGTATTTTGACCACGCAAGATCTTTTACCAGTGACAATGCCCCTTGGGGAACTTGAGTCATCAGCTCCTATGGGTTCATTAACATAATGTAAGTTTTATAGAGGTAATCTTATTTTGCAAACTAAGTCTAAACAATATTTTTTAAATAAAGAGTCTAGAAGATATGACAACCAAACTGTGAACATCCCACCTATCTAATTTGTTCTCAAGGTTCATAAAATATTGAAGAGCATGTATCACCATCAACATACAGATTTAAAAAAAAAGCCTACTAAGTAAACTGTGGGATGACTCCCACAGCTGGAAAGCTGATACAGTTGCTGGGTATCAGCTTTTCACATGGGATGGGCAAGGAAGAAGTGATGGAGTGGCCCTCTATGTTACAGAGACATAGGAAAGCACAGAAATTAATGAGGGTGAGGATAGGGTTGAGTCCTTATGGGTAAGTATTAGAAGCAAGGCCAGCATGAGTGATGCTGTGGTGGAAATCTCTTACAGACCACCCAACCAGGTTAAAGAAGCAGATGAAATGTTTCATAAGCAGTTGATGGAGGTTTCAAAATCACTGCCCCTTGTGCTCATAGAGCACTTCAATTCTCTTGATGCCTGATGGAAATACAATACAGCAGAGAGAGAACAGTCACAGAGGTTCCTGGAGTGTGTGGGAGAGAATTTCCTAACAATCTTTAACAAAAAGCGTGGCTAAAAGGTCCCTGACCTCCTGAGTTGGTAGACAGAGAAAGGGAGCAGAATATCCCTGCTGTAATCCCGGAGGAAGCAGTTAGTGACCTGCTGTGCCAGGTATTTGGTAATCAGTGTCTTACTTTTTAATGTGTCTTACCTTACTGATTTAGTGAACTTCTAAAAAATTAGGTTACAGAATTTGGGGTCAACTAATTAGAACATCCAGAGGGAGTTCTGTAGTGCTTTTTTCTTTAATCACCTAGAACAATTCCTTATTTGTACTGTATAGCAGAACAATGTCATAGAATATCATGAAACTGTTAATGATAGTTTAAATTTTTGTCTGCATTACTTGTGAGCCTAGGGCAATAATAGCAATATTTGAGGCTGACCTCTTCAACAATTTTCTGATTTTTTACAGCTGGAAGAAAAATGTAGAAAGTATTTCATTGTTTACAAAACTGCTTTTTACTTGTTAGCTCTAAATCTATATAAGGAATTGACATCTACTTTACAATAGAAAGCTGTAGAAAATTTGCAGACTTATTCAGACAAAATTCCCAAGACAAAGAGCACAGTGATATCATGTCTGGTTTTATAAAAATATCATTTGGGATTGGGACAGGAAAGTTTATTTAGTTATTTTGTTTATGTGGGATTTTTTCTGCTCTTTGGACAAGGAAAAAACCCATGAGAATAAAAGCAATTGCTAAGAAATGGCACTACTTCTGTAGCAGAGATTCTACCAGATAGTATTTGTTCAGTTCTAATGCTGCCACCCACCTGATAAGGGTTCTCTCCTTTTGTTTCCAGTGGCTGTGTTCCCCTGCACATGGACAAGTCAAAATGAAACAGCAGCTGGGGCAGTGTCCTTGTCCTATCCCATCAGTCAGCCCTCCTCAGGACATAACATACAGGGTAGTCCTCTTCATTCTCCCCCACAATTACCTCTTCTCTCAGCTGTGGACTCAGAAAGGTAAGACCAGCTCCTGTGTTTCTCACACTGAGCCTGGGGCAGTACTGCCTTCAGAGCTGCCAGTTAGGGTGGAAACTAAATTATCAGTGTGCAGTCCCCAGGTAACTGTTGCTCTGGGTATGGATTTACCAGACTAACTAAACATCCTTGGGCAAGAAGGCTTTCCAGCCATCACCAAAAGCAAATTGCTTGGAAGGGGTTTAATTTTCATGTTTGATATATACAAAAATGTTTTCAGTAATTTTTCCAGTTATTCTTAGTGTATGACATAATAGATTTGCACTTAGTTCACTGAATCAGATGTCTACCAAATTGCAAGGTAGACCTTTAGACTTTTAGGTAGACCTTAGACCTAGGCAAATCATTCAGTGGAAAATCACCATCACACAAAATCATGAATTCTTACTATTTTTATGCAGATATTTAAACATTACTTGGTAAAGTCCATATTTTTCAGTGCTTTAAATGATAAATGTCTGTATTTATAATCATTGAATCATTTAGGTTGAAAAGACTTTTAAGATCGAGTCCAACCATTAGACTAACTATACAAAATCAACCACTAAACCATAGTCCATATCTACACAATTTTTAAACACATCTAGTGATGTCAATTCAACCACTTCCCAGGACAGTCTATTCCAAAGCCTGATGACCCTTTAAATGAGTAAGTTTTTCATAACGTCTAACCTAAAATGCCAATGTATTTTGAAGTGTTTAATTTCCTTGAGTGACAGAAATGCCAGTAATTTGGAGAGCACTATGTGCCCAATTATAATCGACTGCAATTACTCATAAGTGGGCATAATTTCTTTGGAGAAATGTAGCACTCACTTTGCCTTCTATCAGGAAGATGGAACATGATGGTTCAGATTTCTTTTCATGGTCCTAGTTCTCTGCAATATCTATTTGAAACTGTGAATAGCTGGAATGAACCTTTTTCCCAGATAACTACTATTTAGTAAAAATGTTAAACAGAATTTGATGCAATATGAAATTACTATCTATTTTGCTTGTTTTAACAAAAATGAGCCTTTATTTCTACAACTTAAACGATACAAGTGGAAAAATCAGAAATATACTAACCCCATTGGGACATGAAATTAACAGAGCCATTGTTCTGCAGCCCAAATGGCAATTTAGAATTTGGGTTTTTAACTTCTTTTTTTCTGTTGTAAAAACAAAACCAAATTGATTGTGTTATACATTTTTATTTTAATCTGCCTTACTTACCAAAATGCAGTAATAAAAAGCCTTAGATCCTGTTTCCTTAGCACATATTAGTAGTAGATTGTCTGACTGCAAGAAAGAATCAAAGTAAGTTTTCCTTCACACTTGTTTTTTAAAGTAAGTTTTCCCTTACATTTTTTTACTGGTGATTCAAGATAATCCTTATACCCACATTTGAAATGTGCTTTCCAATAACTTGTGAATACAGCTGCACAGGAAGGAGAATTTGAGGGAGAGAGGAAAGACAGAAGCATGGTGGGGGAGGAGGAAGGCATAAGGAATTCACAGCACCTTTAGTGCTGAAACCAAAAGTTCAGAAATTATATCTCAGATTCCAGGTAAATGTGATTACCTGCCAAATTATAGATTTTTTCCAGTGTACACTATATTTGTCTGAATTTTGAAATTTGAACTTTTGGGGTTAGTTCTTTCCATCATATGTATGTGTGCTTGTACAGCAATTAGATCAGCCACTTCTGGATTTTTCTTCTCAAAGAAACCTGACTCCAACCTCCTTTGCTATAGTGATTCTCACTCTTAACGCTGTCTTGCAATCGATCATTCTTCAGTTCTGCCCCCAAAACTCCAGTCTTTCTTCCTTCTCATCCTTTCTTTACTCCTCACTTCGGCAGAGTGAAGTATCAAGCACTGAGAGAGGAGGACGGAAGAGCAGCAACATTTGGTATTCTGCCTTGTGTTCTTTCTGTTGCACTATTCCTAACCTTGATGGAAAAAAAAGGCAAGGAAATCTCAGCCTCTTGTGGCAGCCCAGAGTTGATATTCTCTTTCAGAGGACGGTTAAGTGAAGCAGGCAATGAATAAAAGATGGAACCAATCCATGGGAGGTCTGCAATTCTTCTTGTCATCAGAATAAGTAGATCCAGTCTTGGACCAAATTTTCTACTCTCCCTTCTCTACTTAGAAGGTTATGCTGTCTACTTAGCTACCTCCACTGTGAAGTGGATGCAGGTGACATCAAGTAGAGTTGGTGGGAGAAGCCCATTGTGCCAGTGTGCAGTGTCATTGAGCCAGTTGTGTACTTCCATGATATGTGAGCATAACATTTTACACTCACAGATGAAAGACTTCCAGCCTAAAAGCAGCCAAGATAATTCTAAGGTGATGAATCTTCCAAATCCCCATGGAAAAGGGAAGTACCATCAAGAAGTTTTCCTTGTTCCAAAACATCTTGAACAGTGAGAACTTGACATCACAGTTCTAATGACTGTCTCAACTGTCTTGGATTGCAATAGCAGTATACTTGGTGAGAAGTTAAGAAAAAAGGGATTCTCTACCAGTCAGCTCTTGGGATTTTCTCCAACTACAAATTGGTCCTTTGATGTCAACGCAATTGAGCACAACCAATTCTTTAACTGAGGAATCTCAGAATACTTGAGATTCTAGTTAAAAAACACCTCATATGTATTGTTGCTACAGAAACATAAATGGTTGGTTTTCTACCTCACCAAATACTCATTTACAGGTGGCATTTGCATGCTAAAATAAACTATATTAATAGCCGTACATATTATATAAATACACTAATTATACTACATAACTGTACTACAACTGTTAGCTTTACTTCCTTGCCCAAACACAGCTCAGATTGTGCATGTAGTTTACATTGGGCTAACTCCTGCCATCAAATGGTAGAGTGAAATCTTTTTCCCACGTAGCTATGACCAGTACTGGTCATGAAGAAAATTTCTATATATGTGCTATCTTAACTCATCCCATGAAAATAGGTGAGCTTTAGTAAATTTGTAATATGTCTTGCTTACTACCACATTAGTCATGACTCAACAGGATTACTTGTCCCAGATAACTATTGGAAGAACCTAACAGGCTTAGGAAAAGGTCCGTTTCTGCAAATATGGCTGGTTCATGATTGTGTCACTCCAGGGATTGGACATAATCCTTGATGGCATTTCCTGAATTGTTACAAGCTAGTACAGATTGTTTAAATTTGCAGTTCTGACATTATCAGACTATGATTTAACTACAGTCACTCATAAGAGTAAGCCAGGAATTAATGAAGTAATTAATAAATCATTATAAAGACAACTAAAGCCTACTAAAATAGAATACTGCCTGTCTATAAAAGTAGTGTGTTATTACTGGGAGAGTCGTTCAGATGTTAAATCAAATGTGACATATGTAAAATTGTGATTGTCACTTCTGAATTTTAAAAAGGATTTTTTCCCTGCTGTTGGCTTCTTGGCAAAACCATTTTCCAGAGTTTAATTTTGACAAATTAATTTTGAGGACACAGAGGATGATATTCCATGGTTTTTTTTAAAATAACAGTACTAATAAAAGACTGACTGTGCATCAGTCAGATGGAAGCAAACGACAGTCTTCCTGTGAGAGTGCTATTAATTCCAGACCTTACTCAGAGTAAGACACATAACCAGGTATTTGTAGCACTTTTTGAAAGCTTCTGATATTTTTATCACAATATAGCTATTGATTTTTTAAAATATTCTTTACTGTTATTGTGAAACATAGGCTTTATTGTCTTCCTTCCTAGTATGCCTTTAAGTCTACACTGCTTCAGTTATCTAGAACCATGAAATATTTGACACCTTAAAGACTTGATGACTCAGTAGTGACATCTTTATTCCCTCTGAATATGAATTTAATATCAGTCATCATAAAGACCATCCAAAACCTATCTAATATGCCTAAAAATGCATTTCTCCAAGAAAACTGAATAGGCACTTAATCACCCAGAGTTCATCTTGACATTTTCTGTACAGCAATTGTAAATTCGATCTGTTAGAAATCTGGCAGATAGCTTTCAAATAAAGTCAAAATCACATGTGTGGAAGATAGTGATTCTGAGATGCAGCATAAAGAATCTCAGGTGTTTTGGACCTTGTGTTGTATTCAGGGTGGATTACAGCTTCCTTACGCTGCTACAGGAAAAAAAATTCTTTACTACTAGGTTTAAAAAAAGTAAGGTCTGGGCTCAGGAGAACAGGGACTGGATCCTGTTAGACTGTATTAACTGCAAGCACCAAGTCCTCCTAGCAGTAGCTCCTGTGCACACCCACCATAGAGAAGGGTAAGTGGGTGTTTCTGTTAAGCACATAGTCGCATCTTGCTTTTAGGAGTGGAAAGAGGCGCTGACCTGTAACAGGAATAACATGAGTTTTCACTCATCCTCTCTCATTAATAAATAACTTGTCTTTTTTTATTGGCTTTCCTGTCTTTCCTTGCAAGAAAGGTGCCCCGAGTCACTCCTGAGCGTATACATTTACAAATCAGTGCCCACTGTTCTAGTATGTAGTGTGTTTGCTGAGGGCATGGACCAGAGCACATGTAACCTCAGCTTTCCTTTTGCTAAAATGGCTGTAGCACTTATTTTGAGCTATGCAATTTCAGGAAATGTAAAACGAAGATATGTTTACCAAGTCTGTAGAACCACAATGTAAAAATCTTCAAAGTCCTGTGTATCCTTGTAGTGCCAGTAGTGGCAGAGCTGTGCAAAACACACTATTGATGTTATGAACCTCTGTGGCAGCTGCACTAGCCTGAATGCTTCTTCTCTAACAGGCATATAATTTTACACTTGAGTCTACATCGACATTTTGATGTGGTCAAACTCTGCTCATGTGATCCAACACTTGCCTTTGTATATGCTGTATTGACTTCAGATTGCTTATTTTCAAGGTGTACATTACATACAAAGATCTTTGGAATTTGAAATCAAATTTCTAACTCCTCAGTGTATAATGTCCAGAACTGGCTGCTCACTTCCAGTGAGGAAGGACAGCTATTTGTTGACAGAAACAGTTGATACAAAGCCTTACTATGAAACTGATGGCAATGCCTCAGGAATCAGATCCCTCATGAGGTGTCATGTCCCATTAAAACTAACCATAGAAGTTAAAAGGAGTTTTCTATTAAAAGAGTGCAATCCAGCCTCTTGATTTCCTTATTGCCAAATCTAAACATGAGTCACCATTTGAAGATCTCTCTTCATTTGGAGATCTCTATCTATGCAAATGGATAAACAGTGGTCTAAGTAAAGCAGAAATGGTATTTAACTCTTGTCTGTGGGGGATTTAAAGTTCTCTATTTGTGGACTCTTAGATTTGTTGCTCTGGCTCCTTCTTCTCACCATACCAGCTCCCAGAGAATTTCAGTTCCTCATCACATGATGCAGAGACAAACTTCACAATCTCCTCATGTTCAACAACCTGCAGGAATGCCTGTAAAGACATACCAGCCAGCAGCAAACACTTCTTTTCAACCAACCAGCCTTCACATCCAAGGTAAGAATGAAGACTATTCATCATGGGTGTTAGTCTGTACTGCTTGCCTCCAAATTAAGTGCTCCAAGGGTTGGCACTGGTATTTTTAAGGCATCTTTCCCTTTGAATTCTCTGAGACGTAGCCTTTAGAACCCTGCCTTCAGACTGCCTTCAAGTTCTCAGCTAGTTGTTTTCCACCTTGCTGTGGAATTACGGGTTTCTCTTGAAACTAATTTTTGTAGCTGTTGAAATAGAATTACATTCTGTGCCCCTCTTTGGTCAATGAAGCATAAATTTCTCTGGCCAAGAAGAAAGTTAACAACAGCTGAAAACAATGTTGTGATTTTTTTTTTTCTAGCTGGTAAGAGTTCAAATGGTAATTACCCTAACAATTCAGAAATATTTTGAATTCATTGATGATATTGCCTGTCAACTGCTTAAATATATGGTTTGCATATTTACATATGCAGGATACACAGCACACTGGGCTTTTATATGCCTAGAAATTCTGGATTTTGATTAGGCTTTCTGAGAATCATCGCAGTAAATATCATAGGAAATATCTCTGCACCTAAAACTGGTAGGAAGGCAATGTGAGCTGAACTCGTCATTTATTTTTTTCCTACTGAAAAGTATAATACATTGCAATACAATAGCCACGCTTGCTAAGAGCTCTTTCAAAGATTAATATCCTATTATCACTATAAAGGCTATTTGTCAGAAAGTACTCCTCCAACTTGAGCACATCTGTCTTACTCCTGTGTGTCACAGTGAAATCTTTGCTAGTCCTGTGTGCCTGAAAGGTTTGCCTGAACTGTTCATCTCAAAAGCAAATGCTCATGGCCACTCTTTCTCAGCAGCAATAAGGAAGATAGCCATCTTCCTTGATCACATTACTGCATGAGGAATTATGGTGCACTGTCAGCAAGTTTACTGATGACACAAAGCTCGTGGTGTTGCCAACTCCCCAGCAGACTGTGCTGCCATTCAGTGAGACCTGGACAGGCTGGAATGTTGTGTCCAGTTCTGGGCCCATCAGTTCAAGCAGAGCAGCAAAGATGATGAAGGAAGTAGAACATCTCCCTTATAAGGAAAGGCTGAGGGAGCTAGGTCTGTTTAGCTTGGAGAAGAGAAGGCTGAGAGGAGATCTCATTAATGTCTACAAATATGTGAGGGGTAGGTGTCAGGAGGAGGGAGTCAGGCTCTTCTCAGTGTTATCTGGTGATAGGACAAGGGGCACTGGGTACAAGCTGGAAAATTCATATAAATATCAGAAGGCAGTTCTTCACAGTGAGGGTGACGCATTGGAATGGGCTGCCCAGGGGGGTTGTGGAGTGTCTTTCTCTGGAGTCGTTCAAGACCTGCCTGGGTATGTTCCTGTGTGACTTAATCTAGGTGATCCTGCTGTGGCAGGGAAATTGGACTAGATGACCCTTTGAGGTCCCTTCCAATCCCTAATGATTCCAAGATTATATATGGAGAAAACAACTATGGACTTATTTCATCAGCCTGAAATATTTAGTATATAAGGACTTGTGTTGGAAGACCTGCATGCAGTTCATAACCTGTCTTTTCATGATTTAAAGTGCTGTAGCTATAGCCAGTTCAGGTCAGTCTGCTATCAAACAATGGTTACAGATTTGCCTTGTGTAGTCTTAAACATGACAGCTCTATTTAAATTTGATCTACCAAGGAAGAAAGAGTTCCTCTATCCAAGAGAGCTTTGAAGAAAAATTCTAAACATAGAAATCCTAAGTATCTTAAAATCATAGAATCACAGAATTGGGACCTCTGATGAGTTCTTAGTGTCTCTGCACTGGACCCTCTCCAGTAATTCCCTGTCTCTCTTGAACTGGCAAGCCCAAAACTGCATGCAGCCTAACTAGGGCAGAGTAAAGGGAGAGGTGAACCTCTCTTGACCTACTAACCACAGTCTCCTTAATGCATCCCATGAGACCATTTGCCTTGTTGGCTACAAGTGCGCATTGCTGGCTCATGGTCAGCCAGTGGTCTAGCAGCACACCTGGATCCTTTGCCCCAGAGCTGCTCTTTGGTAGTGTCCCAGGTTAGGAAAAATCCCAAAAAAACAAAAGAAAAGGCAGCCCAGCCTTGAGGGGGTGTCAGATAGACTTTATCATGCAAGAGATAACAGCTCCTTGAAACAAAAGGGGTTTATTGAATCTCCATCTAAGCACAAAAAGAAGAAAAAGCCCAGGTAGGTGACACAATCGAAAAAACAGAAACTCCGTCACAATGCCATTATACACATTCTGAGAAAAATAGATGGGTAAAGCATTCAATAGTGGTCTTTGACATCAGGTCAGGTCCCCTGAGAGAACTGACACACACACAGCACAGTTCAGCAGCAGCTACACTTCAAATCCCAACTTCCTGACATTTTGCCGAAGATTTAAGAGTTACAATGCATTCAGCTTCTTGTATGAACAGTTCTATCCAGCTGAAATGGCAAATGCCCTTCTGGGTGTCAGTAATCCTGCAAACTCAAGCAGTCCCAGAGGCTTTTCTTAGTGGCAAGCTGTGAAGAAAATATCTCTTCCTGATGCCCCATAAATCAGGATGGCGGCAGCCACATGGCCCATCCACTTGGTGAACACACAATGGCAGCCACAGCAGCAGATCATCAGGGGATCTCTGCTCTTTCAGGAACTTGGGCTTTTGGGGCTTTTCACTCTTTAGTGTTAGAGCTCACCATTCCAGCATCTCCAGACTTACAATGATCCCTTCAAAGTGGGGAGGTATCANAGACCATCAGGGGATCTCTGCTCTTTCAGGAACTTGGGCTTTTGGGGCTTTTCACTCTTTAGTGTTAGAGCTCACCATTCCAGCATCTCCAGACTTACAATGATCCCTTCAAAGTGCGGAGGTATCAGCTTGGTGGTTCCTTTCTGCATGCTGCTTCTGTATGCAGATGGGGGGAAAAGCTTTCTGCTGGCATAGCCAGAGCTGGCCAGCCATAGCTAGAATGCACTGCCACCACGTCCTGCTACTATTGGGTTGGTGAACTGGGCATGTGGCATCCCAGCCCCAGTGAGTGGGGATCAGCTGAGGTACCCTATCCTCATCATATGATCCTTGGTCATAGTGGAGGCCCAGCCCCCCAGCCACCCCGCAGGGTTCCAGGAGAGGGGAAACAGAGGAGAGCTGAAGAGAAAGAGAGACTGCTCACACCTGAGCACCGACTTTTATTGGGGTGCAGGACAAAGTGGAATGCCCCTGCACTCTCCCTCTAAACCAGTCACAAGCTCGCAAAGTCACAACCCCCTTTGGAAACCCATTCTCAGCTCTGATCTGCCTCCATGGCTCCTGCCTGGAGCTGTTTCCTTTGTCCACTAAAACGGCCATTTAGCTGACCAATGGCTCCAGCTTCTCTGAGCAGGCAGAGAAGCCATCTGGGGTGGGAGTCTTTCTACCTCTCCCACAATCTAAACAAAACATGTATTATTGTTGGGAATAGAAGGAGAGATGATACCAAAACCTGTTTTTCCTAACCTAGAACATGTTGATTACTCCTCATAACCCTCCTTTCCTTGAGGCGCTTAACATTGCTGATGCTGATATTAGAGCTATCTTTTAGGTGTAAATGGTGTAGGAGGACCAAGACAGACAAGACTCTTACATACTAGCTTCTTATATTGTGAAACTGCATTTTTCTTGGAGGAAGCTTGTCTATAGTTTCATTATTTGTTCTGAGTGATTTTCAGCATCAGAGACACAGTTATGTCAGATAAAACTTTTTATTGTCTTGTTTAGTATTATACAGTACCCTAAATATTCCTTTTCCTTTCTCTTGTGAAATTCTCAATCTCCTTTGATGCATTGCATGTTTGGAAATGAAGATGTTAGCTGACTCACTGATCTGCAAAAATGAAGCTCTTGCTTTCTTTTCATTGGACTGTAGTATCTTTTATTGCATTACCATAGGCAGTAAACCTGAAAATGGTCTGGACTGTATACTGGAGTGACAACTTCCAAGCTTGACTGCTTTGTATTATGTATTCGTAGACAGAATAGAAAACAGTACAGGTCCTGGAAATATGCAACAATTCGCCCAGGACCTGTATTGTACTGTTGAGTCTTTTCAGTCACAAATTATTACAAGGATCTCAGCAGAGGTACTTGAAGATACAATCATCTGCAGCATAAAGACAACTGCAAGAATAAGGTATTTCTTTGAGACAAATCAAAAGGCAAGTAAAGAACACCAATAGAAACTCCTACTTCACAGTGAGAAGATTCATAGAGTATATAGGGAGGCAGAGCTTTTCTGCTCATGGACATAGCCAACTTGGTTTTGGAAGCTTCTGATTCTGTGAACATTTTTACAGTATGAATTTGACCGTGCTTTTAAATTGTGCCTATAACTCATGTTATATATGTTTGTGAGTCAAGGTGAAGACCAATGCTGGCTGAGTAGTAATAAGGAATGCAAAATATTCAGTAAAAAAGTAAATTTGACATTAAAAGAAAATATAGCTGATATGAGTTATCTGTATTACTATATTAGTTACTTTTTAATTACAAATAATCAGATTTAAATTAACAGAAACACTTCCAATTTTTGACATTTGCAAGTCAGTCTGGCAGTACAATATGTGACGCATGTATCTGTTTTATTCTTTCTTTTCATTCTGTTTTTTGACACTGAGTTGGTACCAAGTGATTACTTGATGTTTGTGTAATTGACCTAATGGACAGTAGAAATACACTGCAGAGGAACACTATTCTGAAGTAGTTCAGGTCAAAGACAGACTGTATTCTTACATGCCATACCACTAAATATTATTTGCCTATGATGTATATTTCTTAATGACAGTTAAAATTATTTCTTTGAGAAAATATTTTCTCTTTGTTGTGCCTGGTATAGATCTAACTGAGGAGGAAATAATTGTCCTTCATAAATTTCGTACCTTGTGGAAATCATAACTGTGTCAGTCATTCATTACATATCCGTAGTGAAATCTTTGTCCTCACCAGCTCAGAAGGCCTCTTACCTCAAACTTATGTGGGCCAGAATTTCAGCAGTAAATTTGAGATGAGCTGTGTACCTGAGATTTTCAGATGTTCACCACATCTCAGGATGAAGCTATGTGTGTGATAAAGCACAAGGTATTCTTGATTTTAGAAGAGATTCTGGCAGTATGTAGTAATTTTGTCATCTTTTTAAAAGTATTACTTTCATCAGAAAATTGTGCTATCATGCCAGAAAAGTAGCGGTATATCCTGTATCTTTACATCATGGACCTTGTTCCACAGTTGCAATCCTGAGAAGAAATGTTCTGTTGCCAGAACTTCATTAGCCAACCTTTTTGCCTGAAATCATAGAAAATTCATCAGGTACTGCTTTAACAGATGATCTTAAATGAGGGTTTGGCTATGCCAGCATCCAGGGCCTAAAACACCTATGGTTTTATGTTATACTACATTCAGCACTAGTGTGGGTTACCTTTGCATGGCACCACATTAATAAAGGGAGTTATACCAAGTTAGGAGATTTTGCTGTATCATTTTCGGGCTCCAGCTGAAAGATGTCTACACTATAACCTGATGCACTAGAGACATAGACAAAGACATTTAGAATAGTACTTTAGGTGAAGGGAAGAAACATTTTATGCTCTGTTCTTCTCTTTCATGTTTACAGCTCTCCTTTTTAAAAGATAGATGTTTATGACACTGAATCATGAAAAGAACATGTATCTAGGAGAGTTGAATTCTTTTTCTGTGCTCACTTTGTGTCTTAAAAAGTTATTTAAGGATTTGTCAATAATGAAAGGGTTTTTGTGTGCTTCCCTGGTGCTTTCTGCAATATAGCAGTTAATGTACCAATGGGTTAAGGCTTGTAAAACTTTGAGAGACAATATTCTTTTGCTGAAGCAGAGAATGAGCAATCACAGAGGATGTGACTCACAAAAATATCTCAGTCCCAAGGTAAGTTGTTTTTTTCCAGACTTCAGCCAGCAACAGTCAAAGTTACTGCAAGATTGTTCCACATCAGGAATGAGATGCCTTGAAGCATCTTGCCATCTGGCTGTGGCTGCTTTAGATTGAAATGGTTGTTTCTGGTAACCAATCTGACTGAACAGTAAACTTATCAGTGTGTCCTATTGTGGCTTGAGAAAATAATTGATTTTAAAAGCATTTTTAGAGAGAGTGAGAACTATCAGTACCTGTGTTGCTTTTAAGTCAAGTACTCTATGGCTATTGGGTTTTCCTTTACTTTAAATGTCAGGGCTGATTGATGGGTAGTAAATTCCTAACATGCTTCTCAGTCTGACTCAGTCCTGTTGTGGTTAAACTTTAAAAAAAAGTTAAAAATTGAAACTGTCCTCAAAAAGTCTCAGTTTTGGAATGCAGGTTCAGACCCTTTCATTGTCTATAGTCCTGGGCTGCTCTGAGGCTTTTAAATGTTGACTTTTCTGTTTAAATTCAAGCACATCTTACGTATGCCAACATTTGTATGGTTCCTCATGGAGACCATAGAA
Organism: Upupa epops; assembly: GCA_013397515.1. NCBI lineage: Eukaryota > Metazoa > Chordata > Aves > Bucerotiformes > Upupidae > Upupa > Upupa epops. The sequence goes on along the minus strand of VZRI01007478.1, from coordinate 25,304 downwards.
AATAGTCTCAAAGGTAAAATAATTACTCATGAAACTCCTAAATCATGCATCATCCTTCCTTCCACTTGGCAGAAAATCAATTTTATCTCGTAAAGTAGTACAGTATGTTTTCTACTCCATCCTTTCTGTTCTCATCCCTGTTATTTATGAATTTTATTAACTGTATGCAAACATTCAGTGCAGGTTTGGCAAACGAATAGTCGCAAGTGCATAGTTCCATAAGATAACTAGTGGAAATACACTAAGCTCCTAGCCACAACCCAGGAGTTGTTTTCAAGTGGCATCTGTGTAGTATGTTTCTAAGCATAGATTACCTCTGTAAAGATGTTTGAGGTTGGAAGATTTGTTTGGCTTGGGATGTATAACTGTACCAATATAAAATTTTTACTTTTAAAATACTTCTTACACATAAGTCAAAACTAGATGTCCAATGCAAGGCATTTCTAATTCTAATAATTAATGGACAAATAGTTACGAACAGGGTTCATCTAATACCCAAATACTTAGACTTTTCCCTCTCACATATTGATAGATTGTTATTCCATGTTTCCTATTTTCCATAAAAGGGTCTTCACTTATAATCTCCTGTCTTCTGAGATACCTTCTTGATTCTTTCTGAATTGTTAAGTGGTACCCACAGGCTTTTATTCATATGCTACTCACCCAAATATCACATTAGATATAGAGGGAGGCAGCTGAGTTTTTAATCCTACCAAAAGATTTGCTTATTATTCATGGTTTGTTACTGTTCATGGATATCCATAGATCCCAGGCATGAAAGCTAAAAGTCTTGGTATGAATATGCTTTCCTAACTTCACAGTATAGATGTACTGCAGCTAATTCCTGACATGTGCAAGGATGAACTTGAGCTGGCTGACCATGTAACTGTCCAGATTAGAATTCCCTAATCCCTGTCAAATCAGTGAGCATTCATGATCACTGAAGGTACAAAGGTTTTCTAATTTTCTGTAATCTTCAAAAGACAGCAATCAGAAGGCTAAACAGAGAGAAGTCATTTAAGTTGTTCACTTTTAAACCAGTATATGCAGTATAGAGCTAATACATAGAAGATGCATGAAAAGATTTTTTTTAATCCCTCTTTCCTCTTTTTTTTCCTTTCATTTTCTGACACTGATATTCTAAGTGTTTAAGGAAGGTTTTGTTGTTTCTTTTTACTGAACTTTGTATGCTAAAAGGAAATCGATCCAGAAGGATTTTGTCATATGGGTATTTGTGAACTAGGCTGACTAGAGGAGACAGTCCTGAATGTCAGCTTTTGCTTTTGACAGTAGTGTCTCTGGAATAAACTGGAGACACAGGAGATTTGTTCAGATACATTCTGGGCTAGGGGGTCATTTTTATGACAGTGGCTTTTTGGTATGACTTAGTACAACTTATTCTTTATATGGAGAACAGCATACCAGCCTTTAGGCATTAAGCTGTTTGCTGGCCTTCAGGTACTGGAGCCTAGGCCTATTTTTAGACATTGAAGGACTACAGTTTCTGTCTAACACCTTGGAGGTAATGCTGTGATTTTCTTTTTTTTCCTTTATGTGCATATTGATTCAGTTTCTTGTAAAAGAAAAAATATGTGTGTATTGTCATGCTGAATTTAATTTTGGACATACCCTAAGTACATATTGCAGAAAAGAGAAATAAATACCTGACACATAATTTTCTCTATAAATGTCATCCTTCAGACTGAGCAAAATCTCCAAAGTTCAGACTTCGCAATCATTTTCTAAGCAGGAAATAGGTTCTTGCTTCCATGAGAAAAATCTCCACGCCAACCTACTGCAGAGCATCTGTCTGTTCTTTGTAAATTGCATATACATCACCGTTTAACCATGAAGCATTGCTTTGGTTATATAAATATATATTTTGCCATGCTCTTTCTCAAATATTATTTAAGGAACAGAAAAAACAGAAAACCTGGTGGAGATATCTTTTATGGCACAGTGGTCATAGTTCTCTTCCATGTGGACTTCAGGGCCTAGGGTGTGAATCCTAGAAGAACTGACTGGGAGAATAGGGCTTGTTCAGCCTGAAGAAAAGGACATTGACAGGAGACCTTATCACTCTCTAAAACTACCTGAAAGGAAGTTAGGACAAGTGGAGTTGGTCTTACAAGTAGCAACCAATACTACTAGAGAAATTGTCTGTAAGTTGTGCTAGGACAGGTTCAGATTGGATGTTAGAAACAATTTGATCACTTACAAGGTTATCAGACTGGAATAGGCTGTTGAGGAAAGTTGTGAAATCATCATTCACAGAGACATTTAACAGACATATAGATATGGTCCTTAGGGACATGATTCAATGGTGACCTGACAGTGCTAGATAAATGGTTGGTCTTGATATCTTAAAAGTCTCTTCCAGCCAAAGGGATTCTGTGACTCATTGCTGCTGATAAGTGGGTTAGACTCTCATGCTGTACTTGGAAACAGCAGGCCCCATAGATCATCAGCTAGCAGCCATTCTGAGTCTCATAAACATGTCCCTACCATCACCCAGCTTGTTGATATCAGCGACAGAGCCTCAGACTTTGTTCACAACTCTGAGTGCTATCATGCAACAACTGCGTGACGGCCAAGAGATTAAGCCCAGTCAACATGGGTTTAGGTGGAGTAGGTCTTGCCTGAGTAACCTGATCTCCTTTTATGATCAAGTGACTTCACTGGTCGATGAGAAGAAGGCAGTCGATGTGGTTTACCTAGATTCCAGTAAGGCATTCAATNTGGTTTGTTACTGTTCATGGATATCCATAGATCCCAGGCATGAAAGCTAAAAGTCTTGGTATGAATATGCTTTCCTAACTTCACAGTATAGATGTACTGCAGCTAATTCCTGACATGTGCAAGGATGAACTTGAGCTGGCTGACCATGTAACTGTCCAGATTAGAATTCCCTAATCCCTGTCAAATCAGTGAGCATTCATGATCACTGAAGGTACAAAGGTTTTCTAATTTTCTGTAATCTTCAAAAGACAGCAATCAGAAGGCTAAACAGAGAGAAGTCATTTAAGTTGTTCACTTTTAAACCAGTATATGCAGTATAGAGCTAATACATAGAAGATGCATGAAAAGATTTTTTTTAATCCCTCTTTCCTCTTTTTTTTCCTTTCATTTTCTGACACTGATATTCTAAGTGTTTAAGGAAGGTTTTGTTGTTTCTTTTTACTGAACTTTGTATGCTAAAAGGAAATCGATCCAGAAGGATTTTGTCATATGGGTATTTGTGAACTAGGCTGACTAGAGGAGACAGTCCTGAATGTCAGCTTTTGCTTTTGACAGTAGTGTCTCTGGAATAAACTGGAGACACAGGAGATTTGTTCAGATACATTCTGGGCTAGGGGGTCATTTTTATGACAGTGGCTTTTTGGTATGACTTAGTACAACTTATTCTTTATATGGAGAACAGCATACCAGCCTTTAGGCATTAAGCTGTTTGCTGGCCTTCAGGTACTGGAGCCTAGGCCTATTTTTAGACATTGAAGGACTACAGTTTCTGTCTAACACCTTGGAGGTAATGCTGTGATTTTCTTTTTTTTCCTTTATGTGCATATTGATTCAGTTTCTTGTAAAAGAAAAAATATGTGTGTATTGTCATGCTGAATTTAATTTTGGACATACCCTAAGTACATATTGCAGAAAAGAGAAATAAATACCTGACACATAATTTTCTCTATAAATGTCATCCTTCAGACTGAGCAAAATCTCCAAAGTTCAGACTTCGCAATCATTTTCTAAGCAGGAAATAGGTTCTTGCTTCCATGAGAAAAATCTCCACGCCAACCTACTGCAGAGCATCTGTCTGTTCTTTGTAAATTGCATATACATCACCGTTTAACCATGAAGCATTGCTTTGGTTATATAAATATATATTTTGCCATGCTCTTTCTCAAATATTATTTAAGGAACAGAAAAAACAGAAAACCTGGTGGAGATATCTTTTATGGCACAGTGGTCATAGTTCTCTTCCATGTGGACTTCAGGGCCTAGGGTGTGAATCCTAGAAGAACTGACTGGGAGAATAGGGCTTGTTCAGCCTGAAGAAAAGGACATTGACAGGAGACCTTATCACTCTCTAAAACTACCTGAAAGGAAGTTAGGACAAGTGGAGTTGGTCTTACAAGTAGCAACCAATACTACTAGAGAAATTGTCTGTAAGTTGTGCTAGGACAGGTTCAGATTGGATGTTAGAAACAATTTGATCACTTACAAGGTTATCAGACTGGAATAGGCTGTTGAGGAAAGTTGTGAAATCATCATTCACAGAGACATTTAACAGACATATAGATATGGTCCTTAGGGACATGATTCAATGGTGACCTGACAGTGCTAGATAAATGGTTGGTCTTGATATCTTAAAAGTCTCTTCCAGCCAAAGGGATTCTGTGACTCATTGCTGCTGATAAGTGGGTTAGACTCTCATGCTGTACTTGGAAACAGCAGGCCCCATAGATCATCAGCTAGCAGCCATTCTGAGTCTCATAAACATGTCCCTACCATCACCCAGCTTGTTGATATCAGCGACAGAGCCTCAGACTTTGTTCACAACTCTGAGTGCTATCATGCAACAACTGCGTGACGGCCAAGAGATTAAGCCCAGTCAACATGGGTTTAGGTGGAGTAGGTCTTGCCTGAGTAACCTGATCTCCTTTTATGATCAAGTGACTTCACTGGTCGATGAGAAGAAGGCAGTCGATGTGGTTTACCTAGATTCCAGTAAGGCATTCAATACAGTCCCCCATGATATACTCCTAGCTAAGATGGCAGCAAGGGGCTTTGACAGGAATATACTGTGTTGGGTCAGGAACTGGTTAGATGGATGAGCCCACAGAGTGGTGGTTAATGGTGTTGGATCTAGTTGGTGACCCGTTACTAGTGGTGTCCCCCAAGGGTTGGTGTTAGGTCCAGTCCTGTTTATCATCTTCATTGATGATATTGACGATGGATTGGAATCCATTATGAGCAAATTTGTGGATGACACCAAACGTGGATCCTGTGTTGATCTGTTGGAGGGCCCTGCAGAGGGACTTGGACAGACTGGAGAGATGGGCAGACTCTAATTGGATGAGTTTTAACAAGTCTAAGCATTGGTTTGTGCATGTTGGTTATAACAACCCCAGGCAGAACTATAGATTGGGACTGGAGATCTGGGAGAACACCCAGGTAGAAAGAGCCTTGGGGGTATTGGTGGACAGTAAACTTAGCATGAGTCAGCAATGTGCCCAGGCAGCCAAGAGGGCTAATGACATCCTGGTCTGTATCAGGAATGGTGTGGCCAGCAGGGAGAGGGAGGTTATCCTCTCTCTGTATTTGGCACTGGTTAGACCACACCTGGAGTACTGTGTTCAGTTCTGGGTCCCTCAGTTTAGGAAGGATATCAAGGTGCTGGAATAAGTCCAGAGAAGAGCAACTAGAATGGTAAAGGGCCTGGAAGGTAAGCCCTATGAGGAGAGGCTGATGGAGCTGGGTCTGTTTAGTCTGGAAAAGAGGAGGCTCAGGGGTGACAATATCACTGTGTATGACTACCTAAAAGGTGACTGTAGTCAGGCGGGGGCCAGTCTTTTCTCTCTGGACACTGGAGACAGGACAAGGGGTCACAGTTTTAAGCTCCATTGGGGGAGGTTTAGACATGACATTAGGAAAAGGTTTTTTACTGAAAGAGTGATCAGATTTTGGAACAGGCTGCCCACAGAGGTGGTTGGGTCACTGTCTCTGGAGGTGTTTAAGGTTAGGCTGGATGAAGTGCTGAGTGGCATGATCTAGATGTCAGATGTTAGGTTTACTTGGTTGGTTTTAGGTTGGACTGGATGATCTTTAAGGTCTTTTCCAGCCTCACAATTACTTTGATAAGTAATCTTCTCTATTTTAAATTAAATGTATTCTTAGATTTTTCAGGTAGTAGCCCAGTGTGAAATTTAGTAAATACAAGTTCAGACAGCAGGATTGCTGATTAAAGGGAGAAATTTTCATCTTCTAGCCTATCAATGCCTCTCACAAGTCTTGTTGAAATTGGGATTTCTGTGACGCAAATTGTGTTCAGAAATAGTAACAAGAAATCCTTAAGAGGCTTCATATCAAAGCTGCTTTAATGGTGAAAAATAATTGAAGTCCTATTGCTACTGTGTAATCAAGGATTTTGTCCCTCTTACTGCCATGGTTCCACATGCTATCCCTTGTACCTCTCTCTAGGTTTTTTCACTGATATCTTTCTCTCCTTGTAGGTTTTTGTGGACAGCTTCAGACTTTCTGTCCTCCACATCACACTGACACTCAGAAGAATGTACAACATGGTGTTTCTTGCAGTATGGTTCCTTCTTTTGAAGACTGCTTAGTCCCCACATCAGCAGGCCAAGCAGGGCTTGGCATTTTACATCGAGCTTTTTCTGCTCATTCGGGTATTACAGGTAAATAACAGCTGGGGACTTTGTGGATAGCTGCATACCTTGCAGACCTTGATAGATCTGTTTAAGCTGTATATGTGACTGGGACACATACAGAAATCATGACGGACTTTACTCTTCAAAAGGAGGCGGTGGTTTTGAGATCTTTGTGTATTAACTGGCATTGGAAACAATTATTATTGGTCACAGTAACACCTGTCCTGTGTGCAAGCTGCATACTTTTGAGGGCTTCTCAAAGTTCTAACTGCTGTGGATCAGACAGTCATTAGCTCATGTATTTATATATATAAACTTCAAAGAGGCAAAGAAATATTCCAAAAGATGGGAGTTTTTCTGCAAACATTAACTACTGTGATTGTTACTATTGCTTGTATAAGTTAGTTATTTTTGTGCCAGCGTCTGCTTTACAGCAAATCAGTTCACAATATTTTATTGCCTCTTACCTATGTTAGATATGATGAAATTTGGTAAACAAGCATGAAGTTGAGTTTTTAAATTATCTCAATTTTAGCACCCATTAAATGGGCAAGTGTTAGTTGCAGTGAAGTCAGCTGTACTTCAGACTTGATTCCAACTCCCTTGGTAAGCAGTAAATTATGTAATACTGAATTTCCTACATACATTGGCTTCTTTGGTTTGTTTGGTTGGTTTCATGTCATTTCCAGTTCTCAGCATAAGCATTAAGACATTCTCCATGCTAAAATATCCTAATCAATTCATTATTTTTGTATTGTTTCCAGTTTATGACTTCCCAGCAGGGTCCACAAATATCTTTGGTGATGCAGCTCACATCGTGCCAGAGGATAGCAGTTTCCTACAAGTGAATGCAGTGGATCACTGTTCTAGTCAGCTTTCTTCTGTTTACACTGAAGGCTAAAGTAATATGAATCTAGTCACAAGAAATCAATTCTGTTTCATCTTGCCATTCTGATATTTATCTACAAAATTTTTCTCTCCATGAAACTGTCATGTATGTATGGGGATATGGGTTGATATACATACATAAAGGAGAGGAAAGAAGCATTCACCAAGTATTCATCATTTAATCAAGCAGTCAGCTGGGAAGGAGAATGTTTGGAGAAAGTAAACTGGCAAAAATCTTAGCATTGTTTCTTTTCTTTTCCTCTGTGGCACAACAATTCTATTTTATTTTCTTTTTTTGTTCCTTATTTTTTTAAATTTATCAAAGGGAATTCACACACTGAATAAGAAATAAGTTTGTTGGATGTAATTTATTCAAGATGAATAGATGGACTTACTGAAGAACACAGCTTTAGAAAAATTCTCTTTTTTTTTCCCAAACAAACAAAGAAAAAGACAAAAGTAAAACCAGAGCATACAACATACATTTCAAAGGCACACAGCTTTTTACACAACCTGTATGCATGTGGTGCTTCCCAAGTTAAACACAAACCAGCACCAAAAAAGTAGAGAAATTAGACTATATCACAGGTTCACAGGTTGGAAGGGACCTCAGGGATCATCTACTCCAGCCTCTTAAAGCAGTATTTCAGTGAGCTTTCACAGAACCCTATCAAGCTCAGCCTTAAAATAGTCTGAAGTTGAGGAATCCACCACTTCCCTTGGAAGACAATTCCACTGTCTAACATCTCTCATCATGAAAAACTTTCAACTCCAGTCAGAATCTCCTGGAGCAACTTGTAACCATTCCCCCTTGTCTTTTCTGCATGACTCCTTTCAAAAAGAGAGTCTCCATCCTCCTGTTAGCCACCCTGGATGGACTGGAATATGGCAATAAGGTGGCCCCTAAGCCTTTTCTTCTCAAGGCTGAACAGACCCAGTTGTCTCAGCCTTTGTTTATATGGGAGGTCTTTCCAGTCCCCTGGTCATCCTGGTTGCCCTTCTCTGGACCCTTTCCAGTCTATCTGCATCTTTTTTGTCTAGCGGGAACCAAAACTGAACATTGTACACAAGGTGTGGTCTGACCAACACTGAGTACAGTGGCAAGATAACATTTGTATCTCTGCTAGTGATGCCCTTGTTAATGCAGCCCATCAACCTGTTTGCTCTCTTTGCTGCAGCACAGTGTTTGCTCAGGTTGAAATCCTAGCTCTACCTGTTGGAGACATTGGTGCAGCTTCTTTAGGAAGACAAAGATAATCAGTACTGACTTCCTTACAGGCTTTGGTTTGGTTCTCTTCTGCCCCTCTCTATATTTTAAGCCACACAATATGGCTGTTGCGATATGTCCAATATTACTTCTGACCCAGTGCTTAATGCAATAAATAAGATGGGTTAAATGCACTACATGAGGAAGTACATGAACTTTGTCTCTATTTAGCACAACTGCTGGATAAGAATAAATGTTTTAACTTTCTATTACATTTTAATCATATTGTAGATATTTATTTCTGAATATGTTTAGTACTTCTTTATAGTAAGGTTATAAAATACCCTGTAAACTAAAGTCTTTGTTCTGAATTCATAGAATCCTTAGGGATTAGAAAGGACCTCGAAAGATCATCTAGTCCAAGCCCCCTGCAGGATCACCCAGACCAAGTAGCACAGGAACAGATCCAGGCTGGTCTTGAGCATTTCCAGAGAAGGAGACTCCACATCCCNGCAGAGTAGAAGGGGAGAAGAACTTCTCTCAGTCTGCTAACCAACTCCCCTTCTGACCCCCCCCAGGATGCTGTTGGCCCTCTTGGTCACAAGAGCACATTGCTGGCTCATAGTCATCTTGCTGTCCACTAGGACTCCCAGGTCTCTTTTTCCTAAACTGCTGTCTAACAGGTCAGTCCCCAAGCTATACTGGTCCCTAGGGTTGTTCTTGCCCAGATGCAAGACTCACTGACCCTTGTTGTACCTCATCCAGTTTCACTCTGCCTAGCTCTCTAGCCTGCAATTTACATTTTTGTTGCCCTAATATTTTTCCTTTCCATAACACATTTTCAGGAAGAGGAGCTACTCTTAAATTTTCTGTGTTCTTCTTGTTGTTTAGAGAAGTAAACTGAAATACTTCTGTTGTTTTGATTATTTCTGCTCCAGCTCTGGTCCACAAATTTATTCTGGTATGAAAGCAAATGAGATAGTTCTTCATGAAAGATGCAAGGTTATGAGCTAAAAACAGTATTTTGCAGTAGAGATCACTGTGATCCTTTATAGCATGGGTCCAAAGCTTCAGTTATGTAAGACTGAGTTTTTATGTTATTAGTTCCTGTTTATTCATTTTCTATGCTTCTTACTGTGTTGCATGTATCTTAATATTCTAATGACCTGATTAAATAAGAATGACAAAATTCCAAACTTCAATCTATCAGGCTACACCATAACTATGCTTCTAAAATCACTCATTTGGAAATATGAATTTTAAAAAGTGTTTATACAAACATGTTTTTACCATGAAAAAGCTTTTGAGACTTGTTGAATAGCAGTTTGGTTCATTCGTAATGTAATTTGCAATTCAGTTGCATAGACGGAATCACATCCAGATGCTTATAAACACTGTAGATCTTTTCAGGTTTACATTCAAAAAGCATATACTTGTATTTTTAATGGGGATATTTTAATCTAATAAATGCAAAGAAAACCATGCACATAAATGATGTACAATAAGAAGTAATACGGTTTAGACACAGATAATTCTGTACTAAATTCTTCCCCTCTTACTCTGCTTCTTGCATCACAAGTATGTCCCTCTGTTTCTGCTTGCAATAATTGGTTTATTTGCTACTATATCTGGTTTCCAATGGCTTAAATGACATCAGGCTTCTCTACGCAGCCATGCAAACACAGGCAAAAATACAGTCTTCTGGCAATAATATATGGTCTGGCCTAAACAACAAATTTTGCTTTTAATAACCTTTTAATTTTGTGCTGTGTTAAACCCCATTCCACCATGTGTATGTGTAACTTGGTTCAGCAGAAGCAATTAGAAGCTTCAAGTGTCTAGGACTAGGTTCTTTCTATCAAAATCAGTAGGAACAGGATCAGTTCTCAGTACGTACAAATGCACATATATGTATATGCATACTTGTGTATATGTAAAACATTCAAGGTTCTCTTAACCACATTGTTGTCCAGAATTTGTGAGTTGCTCTTTATAAATTGCTGATGACTACAGATCTGTGCTACATTGACTTTTAAATCTTTTCAAATCTTCAAGCATTTTTTTTAGTATCTGGATGTACAGGCTGCCCAGTGGAGAGGGGGCTTATACATCATGAAATATCCTGACCAAAGGGAAACTTGGAAATCAATTACGAATGGAAACTTTTGCAAGTAATTCCTCAGTATAAATACATATAAAATACATACGTTTACTGATTTATAGTCATAAAAAGGAAGAAGCTAGAGTACAGTCAAATTAAGCACATGAGAATGGGCTACCAGTCTGATAAAAGATGCAGTTTTGTTTCGTTCACTTTCAAAGACAAAGAGGATTCTTTATTTTGTTATTCTTTTAAGAATCAGACTGACTTTTGGGGATCAGCTTATTATAGAAGCAATTGTATATAATGAACCATTTTATCCTACATATATTTGATAGTTAAGTAGGGAATTATGTTTGCCACAAGTTACAACAAAAAGTTGCTTGTGAAAATGCATAGTGCCAGATTCTGGTTTATATGCCAATACTTGTGCCTCAGTGATTTTCATGTACCTATTCTACTTGCTAAAGGGAATCATATCTAAGAGATTGAAGTTATTGTAGACTATGGACATTAAACATTATTCTAATGAAATTATTTGCAATCATTCTTCTATATAATTCTCTTAGACTTAAATGTTCTATTTATACCTGCATTAGAAATGGATCTACACTGGAATTTAAAACATAGTTGCCAAGCACATGAATATATGTGTGAGAGTATGAGAGTGCATGTGCGTATTTGGATCTCCCTTTTCTACATGTATATATATGTATGTATACATACTCATACATGTAAGCATTATGGTTTACTAATACTGCATGCTGAAATATTGTAGTGCTAAGGCCATCTGTCTCATTTTATTTAATTTTCAACTGTCTTTGAAGAGGTGTGAATGAGTATAAAAATTACATTGTAGCTGCGTCTTCCCTGTTTTCCCCTGTGTAATTTTATAGCAGATTTTTTAAGCAGCACTTTCTAGTTGTTTGTAAGAAATTTTGTGAATTTTTTTTATATATATATTTCCTAGGAAGAAATAAAATAAAGGGCAAAAAGACCACAATTTAAAATTAGCTGAGTGGGGTTTTATTAAAAAAAATAAAAAATTCCTTTATTCTATACAGAATGCAGCATCTTGTGTAATATTTTTTACACAAAGCACTTTGGTGTGGAGAGAAAGTGGGAATATGTTTTACCTAAACCTCACATGCTTACATATACAATATGAACTCTGTTTGCAATATTGTATATCTGGCTGATATTTGCTCTAAAGACGTATCTGTAGTATACCAATAAAAACAAATTTTGAAAGCAGTTAGTTATACCTTTTTTTAAACTAGTACATATAATTTTATTATTATTTTTCATGTAATTGTAAGTTATTTTTGTTCTGTTTCATTAAATTCTTTTTTATGTAAAAGGTTTAATTCTAAGGTGTATAAGCACAGTGCAAAATAAAAGTGGAAAGTTATAATCCAATCACATGACTAGCAGAAGGTCTTAATGTGAGTTGCCTTTAAAGAAGGACATTATGGTGCAGGAGTGCATCCAGAGAAGGGCAACAAGGCTGGTGGGAGGTCTGGAGAACAGGCCCTATGAAAAGCGGCTGAGGCAGATGGGGTTATTTAGTCTAGAGAAGAGCAAGCTGAGAGGAGACCTTATTGCTCTCTACAACTACCTAAAATTGGAGGATGTAGCAAGGCTGGTGCTGCACCATTCTTCCAAATTACCAATGATAGAACAAGGGGAAATTGCCTCAAGTTGCATCATGGGAGGTTTATATTGGATATTAGGAAGAAGCTCTCTACTGAGAAAGTGGTTGAGCACTGGAACAGGCTGCCCAGTGAGGCGGGGGAGTCACCATCCCTGGAGGTGTTTAAAAAATAAGTAGATAGAGCACTTGAGGCCATGGTTTAGGAGTTGGGGAGATGTTGGGATGAAGGCTGGACTTGATGATCCTGGGGGTCCTTTCCAGCCTTGACGATTCTGGTCCATGATTCTAAGACTGCTCCAGCCATTGTCTTTCACCACAATCCATATATGTATAGATTAGTATAATTAGAAAGACATATAGAAAAAATGTCACAAGAGTTCTAATATAAAAGCCTATGTGTCAGAGTTTTAAGCCTGGATTTAATTATTATAATAGTGAGGCAAGAAATTTTTAGAGATAAAAGAATGCCTCCTTGTGTGTTTACACCCTAGGTCAAGACACAAATAGAAGAACATTTAATTACATTTTTGTACTGAGGTAATTTTTGTTGTTTCTACCATACAAGTTGCATAGGGGTTTTGCTTTTCTGTCTGGTTATTGTTTCTAATATACTCAAGCAATTCAATTATTCCAGAGCATTTAATGTAAGGAAAAATGTGTACTTTTTACTGTGCATTATAGAATCACTGAATTATAGAACTTTCTAGGTCAGAAAATGCATTTAGGATAATTGTATCTAACCATTATCCTAACTGTACCAAGCCCACCTCCAAGCCATGTCTCTAAGCTCCATTTCTACATCCAGGGATGGTGACTCAACCCCCTCTCTGGGTAGCTTGTTTCAATGCTTGACTACCATGTCAATAAAGAAGATTTCCTAATGTCTAACCTAAACTTCCCATGGTGCAACCTGAGGCCAGAGGAATATGAACAGAAGGAAGGGCAGAAGCTGATTCATACTAATGTTCATATTCTCCAAAATACATCCTAGGAATCTACCATGTTCAGAAATACACTGTTATCTTTAACCACACTCATAAATCAGACTAGAAATCTAAGGAAAAAAGTATAAATTGAGTGCAAAAGGGTCCTGTCATGTATTTGCAAAGAGACTTCTGGAAGTAATGGTTGAAGATGATTTTATTGTGAAATTATGGGTAAGGTTGGCTCTGCGTCAACCATTATCTGAACAAAAAGCCAGTAAGCCTAAGTTTCACTGACCGGTATACATGACTGCTTAACAGAGCTTTACTAACTTCAGCTTTGTCCAATGCACTCTTATTTGCAGTGCATCTTACATTGATATAGGAAATTTGCCCCATGTTTTAGGAAATGTTACTGTTGGATCCTGCAGTTCACTGTGAAAAAGTAAGAGCTGCTGAATTCAAATAATTCTGAATTAATTTTTTGATTTCTGATGCTAAGAGAATGCAAGTTCCCTATGCAATGGGGATTAACATGTTTTGAATTACCTCAACGTCATATGTTTTCTTTGGATATCTGAACTAGATCAGATTTTCATAGTGCCCTTCAAACCCTCCCACAGCAAAATAGTGAAGAAATTATGTAACAGCTGAATTCCTTCACAGAACATAATTTCTGGATTAAAGTTGCCTGAACTTTTTATTCCATAAAGAGTGTTAGTGTTTGTTTTCTTCCTATGTAAGAATAAAAATGCTTTCGCAACCATCAGATTTTCTCATCAGAAGTAGTTTTGGGCATAGGGCAGGGTGGTATTACTACTTTTTGCTTATATGTAGCTCTCCTGTACACCTGTGCAAAAGACATAGTGTGTGTATTCCTGAATTATTTATACCAGCTCTGTACTAATGAAATATATTCGATAAAGCTCTGTTTCTTACACAGCTATCTCCTTCCATAACAGACTAAAACCCGGAAGAGCATCCTGCTATTATGAATATGTATCTATTCATATTTATTTCACCCAGTTACAAGATGCCTTGTATTTGAAGTTAGAGTGCCTGTGGCTGTATGAAAATATACTATCAAGTATCTTAGGTACAATCCTCAAGAAAATGCTTCTTCACTTTCAGACTTGCTCTTTCCTATGCTGGATCACTTTACCACCTCACATAAGATCAAATGCATTTTGAATCTCTTGATTTTTAAATTCTGTCTGTAAACTGTAAAAAAAAGCCACCTCAAGAAGCATGTTTAAAAATCTTCTTCCATAAGGTATGTATGTCCTAAACTGGACAACTTCTGGTTGACTGTGTATACTCAATGCAGCTACTGGAAACAAAATAGTAAAATTAATATTATGGAATGAAAAATGTTAGCTTTTTAAGGTTGCTGTGTCTCCTTCAAAATGCTAATTTGTATTTTTCTTCTGCCTTTCTTGAATCTGTAATGTTCTCATTTAAAAGCTAAGTTTGAAAAATCATCCTACCACATCTTCCCATGCCATTTATAGATTTACAACCAAAGTAAATTTACCCAGCAGTCAGTATCATTAATGATTCACAAATGAGATGGGCTAGTTCAGTGAACTGTAACAAAGAACACCTTTCTCTGTGTCTAGTTAAGAGTTCCAACATGCCTGTGATTTAACTAGAAAACGCAAACATTATGCATGGTTGCAACTAGGTACACATGGTAAAGCATTACAGGCAGACAGAAGAAAATATCATAATTTCCTCAATATCATGCATTTTTCCCATTTGACCAAAAACATACATGACCCTGCCAGTCAGTGGGCACACTGCAGGCTTGGCTACACATGCAAATCATGCAATTTCAGCTATTCGAGGAATGGACACAATGAGGTTGAATAAGCTCTTGAAAACCAGGGTGACCTGGCCTTTTCGTTCCTTGAAAATTCTCTGAAAATTCCAGCATACTTTTGTTGGAAAAAAGACCACAAAGCTGCTGCTAGAACTCTGGCTGACACATTTAGAATCACAAGACTGACAGAACTTTGATTTAACTTGTTAACCCACCACTTTGCAAAGCACAAAGTTGTAATTTTGCTGTATCTACATTTGGTTGGAGGAAAGATTGTTTGCTGTAATGGAATTTAAATTAGTAGTGCCTGAGTGATGATCCTAGGCAAAAGTTAAAGCACTAATACTGGACTGTGATTCCCATCACAGAAGTGGGAATAGTGCACCATTATTACATGGAAGCTTTACTCATAATCAATTTTACTTTTATCCAAAAAAGAGTCAAAATATTTCTGCAAATTGGAGATTTTTTTTTTTATTTAAAAGCTTAGGACCTGAGGAAGCTGCATTCTACCATACAGTTTCTATTTTGAACCTTTCTTTAGAAAGAAGCCAGAGTTAAAAGGTCTCTGTCTGGCTTCAAGGCAAATTTTTTTCTTTTGTGACTATGTAAAGACAATCCACAGCAGATGTAACTACAGTAGCAATTTTCTGATCTAGATATGTATTGATTAGAAACTGTACTCACATGATTAAACTTAACTTTAAGGAGCCTGTTGAAATAGAATCTTCACAACATCATAATTTCTATCATAATTACTCAAACCAAAACTGAACGAACAGTTACGATAACATGAGATTACCCAACTAATGGAAATACTGCTTAAAGTTTGAACCAGAAAGAAAAGGATGGCACTGTGATACTCATTGCTATATTTTTTAGAAGTTTGAACTAAAGAAAGTTTGAACCAGAAAGAAAAGGATGGCACTGTGATACTCATTGCTATATTTTTTCTGCTACATGCAGTTGTGTGTCTTTATTATTCAAGAATCCATTTTCACTCTAGAGACCAGTAGATACAGAATTTGTGCTGGCATTTGGATTTTTCAACTTGGTGGTCCCTCTTCATGGAAACTTCATGCTATTTACATTGGTGAGCAAACTTAAATTTCGGGGTGGTTTTTTTTAGTTAAAAGAGACTTAAGTAATAGTTGCTTCATTGCATTATCTTTATACTTCCTTTTTTGATCCTCAATGTGACAGTCAGTGAGGCTAAGCTGAATGGCTCAAAGGGCAGAAAGAACTGAGTTTGCTAATCCCATTGTTCCTCATGTTATTTTCACATTGCCATGTGACCTTCAACAGGCCATTTAACGTACAGGAACAAGCTGAAGCCAAACTGCTTTGTGTGCCTTACTGATGGAGATGCTACTTTCACTGTATGAATTATGGTTTATGCAAGACTATTATTCAAATCATCACACACAATAAAGGTGTTAGTGGAGAAACAAGGGCCTAAAGAGAAAGTATAATCCAGCAGAAAAAAAAAAAAACAACCCAAAAAAACCCCCCCAAAAAAAGCAAGATTAAGGGGAACCTGATTGTCCACCTGTCAGTCTGACAGTACAGGTTTAAAGAAAAGGAGTGAATGGTCATAAGTCCATGATCTGGGTCATAGGTGAACACCTCCTTGCGTGCTTTATCTTCACAGATGCCTCTTTACAATGAGTATGAGGAAGGCCATCTGCATGTGGAAGGCCAATCAATGGGCAATACTGATGACAGTTGAGCTACATCAGAAGTGTCTAAGTTCTATGTCCCATACCTAGACCATCTTCAGGAGGAAGAGGAAATCAGTTCAAGTTGTAGGTGACTCCTTTCTCAGGGGAACAGGAGGTCCAAAATGATGGGCAGACCTTCCTTAGGACATTACAAGGAATCTTCCTAGCCCTTGGACTATTATCGTTACTGCTTTTCCATGTGGGTGGTGTCGAAGCTACAATACATCATCCAAGAGTGATGAAAAGAAACTTCAGGACCTTTGGATTGTTGGTGAGACAATCTGGAGCACAGGATATTTTTTCCTCTCTCCGTTGTGGGCAGTGTCACTAGAAGGAACAGAACCAATCTATTAATACAGGGGTCCACAGCTGGTGTCTCTGCCACAGTGTAGGATTTTTTGATAATGGGATGGCCAAAATAATTCTGTGATTCTGTAATACTTTTGTTTCAACTGTCAACACAAGTATTATTATAGCAAGCTACCTGTGTCAGGGAACTCAGCACAGGCAATTGAAAATAATTGAAAAAGTTCATTCACAAGGTTCGTGAGCATTAGTTTTTCAGGGGAAAAAAAAGGTGAAGGAAAGAATAAAACCAGTCACAGTACATTAAACCTGTAAATTGTATATGTACAGAGGTGCAAGAAGGACATGCAGGAATTGATAAAGGATTTTTTCCTTCCAAAGTTCTTGAGGCTCTTTCCTAAACCGAGGAGAATATATCATTAACCTTTATTTGGAAATACAGTTGTCAGAATCTTTTATAAGACATACAGTTACATAGATTCAGTCCCATTTCAAAATCAGAAACACTAGTTACTGGAAGATTTAGGTTGCTTAATAGCTTATTTCAGTGGTGGTTGGTTGCCTTCTACATTTATCTCATCTGGATTTTATGCTCACAGCACTTTACACTCTTGTTTCAATATTGTGTAAACCCTTGAGCAGATTCTCAATGGCACTGTAGTTTAAGTACCTGTCAATAGCAAGTTGCCACAGTCACAGTGTAGTGGCATTGTACCATGTCAGAGTTGTACATCTGCTCTTCCCTGACATAAATGACTGCACAAATTACACTGCAAAGGTTCCTAACCTTTTATTCCCCTCTATTCTTCATCACACATTTGTTTTGAGTTAACAGATACCATGTTCTCAGCCTTCCTTGTTATTGCTGGGGCAGTTACTAAATAACCAGAGATTCACTGTCAGGCTTACTTCATATAGTGGGAAAAGGAAAATTTCTCCTCAAATTCTGGAATAAGGTCTGTCATCATCTCCTACAGGTTGTTTGTTTTTTTTTTTTTTCCTGGAGTGAGGGATTATAGAGGTCTATACAAGAGTGAGATAGAAGTGTTAACTTTCATTCTGGTTCTGTTTGCACTGGAGTGAACAAGGAGTGATTCTGCTAAATCCTATAGAAAGAGAGCATAAGCACAGGCACCAGATCCAGCCTTGTGACTGACACAGTAAATGCTCATCTAAATTTCGTACACTTCAGTCTGGGTGGAAAGCAGCAAGAAAAATGAGTAATCTATTTTTTGCTGCTCAAGGCTGCTTCCTGCTAGATTGTATGTAGGTCTGTAGAATGCTGGAATTAATCGTATAGCCTTATTTCATCCTGCAGGCATTCAACAAAGGCAGTATTCTTGAATGCTGATTTCAACTAATCAGAAGTGAGTAAGGAAAAAAGGGGACAAAGAGCATCTGACATGATGCCATGTTAATAACTCACCCAGACATCTAGTATAACATAAGCTTACCGTGCAGTAACGTTTCACAAGCTCCTGAAATAGGCTTTTATTTTTCAGCGAAAGAGAGTAAGCGCTTGACGAAAAACAGCAGCTAGTAAGTGTGTCACCTGTTTGTACATCATTTAACCTGTGTATGTGTGTCAAAACCTGTTTCTGCAGGGTTGTATTTTACATGCAAGAATCAGGAGGTTTTTTGCTTCATTGAGTCTCCTCACAGCCTCACAGCAGTAATTAATCCTGGAAATGTTACCTGGGTATCCCAACCATGCATCTTTCCACAGTGACGAAATATAACGGGTGCGAGGTCATTCCGCAAACAACATGCATAAAAAAGGGTGCCAGTCCACATTTCTCCAAAACATAACACTCTTAATTAATTCTTTGCATAGGATCTATGTGATGCCCCCCCAAAATACATTCATGCCATTTATTGAAATAAAATTGAGAAGCAGAATCAAATTAAGCACCAGACCTGATTCAGACTAAAGATATCTCCCATTTGTGAGCTTTACTTTATTAAATGAGGATATATTGGAAACACACATCACCCCAATTATCTTCTGGACTTGGTGTCTTTACACCATCAAGTAACTCTACAAAGAGCAAATCCATGTTTTATGAGCCACTCATAAAATATAGTACAAGATTAGAAGTTGAGGAAGACTCAGAGATGTTTATGAATAAGTTCTGCTGTGGAATAGCATGTTGAAACATTAAGACCTACAGTCTCAAATGCAGGAGTACGTCAAACAGCCTTGAAATTTATCCCGTCAGTCTGTCTGCAGCTAGAGGAAAGCACTTAAAAAAGTAACAGCAGATTCTACTGGATGACAATTTTCAGAGAAGCACACAGCTTCCTCCTATTGAGAAACTTTCTTGTTCATGAGCTGCTGACTTGAGGTAAAAAGTGTTCGTTTGTTGCTCTCACTTTGCAGTATCTCATGTTTGTGACATTTTTCCTTCATTGTATCAAAGGGGGAAATTAAATTTTTTCTTAACTTTAGTTTTCTCTTCTCTTTGTTTGCTGAATAGAATGTCTCCTGGAGGCCCATTTATATACTAGAGACAACCGCATCATATTCCCAGGGTGTTTAAGAGATTACTGAAAGTTTTGGATGTGAATTTGCTTGCTTATAAAGATTTTAATGGAACAAACTTGCACTATACACCACACTTGGAAGTCTGGAAAGATTTTAAGCAACAAGCAGATTTTTCAAGTAATAGTAAATTTCCAATGAGATAAAACAGCCAAAAAAACCCACACTCTGACATCCTGTGATCCTTCTGTAAAAGAATGTAAACATCCGGAACAAAACAGTTTCAAGTCACAAGGAAATAAAAATAGAAATAGAAACTTAAATCTGAGATGGTTGAAGGTGAGGATCAAGATCATGATTAGGGAAGCCCTGAGAGCATTAGACAATAAGAAGAATAGGAAAATCACTATAAGCATAGTGCCAAGTAAACTCTTTAAAGCAGAATAAAGGAAGTATCTGAGGTTAAAAGCAGCCTAGATATTTGACCCAGAGCATCTTCATCCTAGCAATACAAATTGCAGACAGAAAAAAGTTTCTCACTATAGGTATCTGGCCTTGAAGAAACCATTTGAGAGTATTTATAAAATTTCTGAATATTAAAGGCCTGGAACAACCTGAAATGTTATTACATGCTAGCAAAACTAATTAAAAATATCAAGGCTTTACATAGAAGCAAAACAAGTACTTTTAAACACATTAACTTCAGTGTAGTGTTTGATAACAACATCCAGTCTCTCACTTTTGCCATTTAATTTACTATGAAAATCCATCTTAGACAGTTAACAAGAACAGTGCTTTGCAAAATAACAGTGTATCAGGAAAGTTATTTTAAATCTATAATTAATAGATTTTTAAAAAGCAGACTCATCAGCTAGTAAGCAAATAGCAAAGGACCCTGCAGTGCTGCAGAACTAATAAATGTTTATGGAAAAAGACACAAATCCAATGGAAACTCCATTGGATTCTATCTGAAGCACTACTTAAAAGCAAGGAAAATGGTGCTATGCCTTAAGAGAAAACTACAATTGAAAGAGAACATTCTGGACAGAACAGAACAAGTTGAAAAAGTACCAGACACACTGACTACCTTTAATTACAACTTAATGAATAAACTACTTATATTCAGTTCTGCCTTTCTGCCTTGGAAGGTAACTCAAGAACCAGAACAGTGCCTAAAAGCTTCCAAAAGAAAGTGCCTCCAAAAATTACTTTAAGATGCATTATGAAAACCCAAAATTTGTCAGAGTTCAACATCATCTTATATTCCGAGTCATTTGGAAAGGAATTTAAGGATATATGATGCATGAGAAAAGGTGCTGTTGCATGCTTGACAGGTAATACAAGTCAGCTGAAGGAATCCCAATGGTGTATAGAACATAATGAGGGGACTTACACAGCACTTCAAGTAAGGGACATGCAAAACATAGACACCAGAATCCAGATTTACATCACTAAAAATCGTCTTTCCTCTTTAAAATTTAAGAAAAACTTTCAAAGTTGTGCATTCTTAATGCATAAAATGAACAAACCCCATAAAAACTTTGGAGAACCTTTTTTCTACAATTTTTTCTACAAATAAAGGAAGAAAAGAACTTCATCAAGACCTAGAAGGAAAAGATTGTGAAGGGAAGTGGTACATTGATATTTCACTGTGTACTGTTACCATACTTTCTGGTGCTATTGCTTGCTGCTGACAAGTAATATTACCTGTTTTGTTTCCTATAAACTTCAAAAGGGTTGGCTTTGATACAGTTACCTGTTCCTCATCTAACCTATCCTTTTACAGAGACAATAGTCTAAAACAGTGTATTTTACTTAATATGGCTTCCACATTTGTCAAAAGAAAACCCTCCATATCTTTTCCTACTCATCTGCATAGAATTGCATAAATTGTAGAGTGCTTTAAGCCTGGTTACTTGTACTTGTGGTTGTTTCCCTCAGTGGAAAAAAAATGTACAAAAGGTAAAGTTCAATTAGCAGTTTTCTAAAGGCAATCAAGAAAAATCAGTTTTAAAATCAATACACTAATTGATTTTAAAGTGGAGTTTCAAGTAAGATACATGCAACATCTTTCTTAAGCACAAAAAGCATCTAAGGTGTACCTAGTCTTACAGAATTGTTCTTTCTGCAGACCAGAGTAGTATTGCTTATCTGTAATCACAGGAAGGTATTGTGAAACACTTCTCTAATAAGGGAGAGTCTTTTATCACAGCATGCATTCTGCCTGTGTTACTGTCAGTTTTCTCTTCACTTTTCTTTCCTGCTCCAACACAAAAATGTTTTCTCACTCTGGTGAGCGCAGATATACTTGCCAATATACACATTTGTGAAATGTGACACCAGGATTACTCAGGTCCTGTTTGGGCACCTCGGTACAAGTTGCTTTCTTCCTTGCTGCTGCCTTTGTGAGCATACCTGAAGATAGGCCTGAAAAATCTTCATTTACTGCTGTCTACTGGTAGTCTTTTTTCCTTTTTTCCTGTTCTACAGTCCAGAATTCAGAAAGAAAAAAATATTTGTTTTGCCACTTTATCCTGTTTTTGCATTTACAAATACTTGCAACAAACAAACAGCTGTTACTGGTCCTGCATTTGCTAATACTTTCGTTTAAATATCACACAAGGGAAATCTAACTTTTAATTTTCTGACTAACAGAAAAATGCATTAAAAATGACTGTCAGGCTAAGTTTTCTGCCAAAAGAGCTATTGTAGTCTTAAATATTTGATATAAGTCTTCAGCATGCATTATTAGTTGTCACAGACTGAGCAGCGGGACTGTAAGACGTTAGAGGAACATTTTCAACGGCAAATCTGAAGAAATCTGGGAAGTGTCATCATTCAGTTAAACTCAGTAGACAACGAAAATCCAGACCTTTGATGACCCCTGGTGAATAAACTAAGCACTGCACTGAAAAGATAACTGAAGATGTAGTAATAGTCCGGTCAATTCATGCAATAATACATAAAACAAAACCAGAAAAAGTAAAAAAAACCCAACCCAAACAAAAAACCCAAAGAAAAGTTATTCCTTTAAAAAGCAGAACGAAAAGGATTAAGCTCTTTTATGGTGTGCCAGAAACAACAGCTCTTCTGCAGCCAGACGAGCACCAGACCTGAGATATGTGCAAGGTACCCTAAGCAGATCTAAAGCTAATGAACTATATTGCTACAACCCTATTAACAAATAAAAAAGGGTCAAGTTATCAGCTGAAAATTATTTTATTGTACAAATATCCTATTTCTTTTAAGACTCACAGAAAAGGAACCTTCTAATGGTACAGAAATGCGAATCCAGACACTTCCTGCACTGTCATGTATTGTGCACTGAGAAAGCTCCAACAGTCACAGTCCCTCCCACCTCTTTCTGTACACTCTGTGCCAAGCCCATGTTATATTCTTCATTTTGAAGTAGAGTGTTAGTGATGGGAAGTCCTTCATTGGACTTGAGGATCTTAGAAATCTCTTTCAACCTTAATGATTCTATGATTCTGTGATCAGAGACTGAAAGGAAGACTGTGTATTACTCTG
Source organism: Upupa epops (assembly GCA_013397515.1). NCBI lineage: Eukaryota > Metazoa > Chordata > Aves > Bucerotiformes > Upupidae > Upupa > Upupa epops. The sequence continues at coordinate 2,283 of VZRI01007478.1, read as the reverse complement.
CAGAATAATTAAATGTGATGTAAAGTACAGAATTATTCATCTATGACTTCTTGCTTATATATGTCAATTCCTACAATGACTAAAACAACACGGAATACAATCTCTTCTTGAAAAGGACAGCATCATGTTTCCACACAAACTGGTGAGTTTGCTGTGGTTTGAAACCATGGGTCTCTAGTATTGAGCATGGAAACAATCTGAGGTCTCTTAGAGATCTCCTGCAGTTCCAGCCTCCACTTGCAGGGAGGAGCTGCAGCATGGCAAGGGCTGGGGGAGGTGGGGGGAGTGTGGAAGGTGGGGAGGTTCTGGCTGCAGTGTGGAGATGCTATGTCACAGCTGCAGCTGAGAAACTGGGAAATGCTTGGATATGCGGTAGAAAGAGGGCCCATGAGGTGTTTTATGTGTTCCTTCATTGCTTAGCTGGACTGTGTATGCCAAAAGACCTAAAGGGACTTGTGATTCTTAAACTTTTGGCAAACTGCTGAGAGACTGGGGTGAAGTATAAGCTGTTGTTCCCATTGTACCCACTGCTGCATGCTTGCCAGTCCCAGTCTGTCTGCCAGCCTGTCTGCAGGCCATGTCACATGGTGCCCACGAGGATATCCAACCTCACCAAAATGTGGAAAAAGAGGGAGAGGGGATAGTTTGGAGCCACCAAGCCCAAATGAACCCAGGAGGGAGCCTCTGCTCCAGGGGATGGTCCTGATCATCTGGTTGTCTGCAGTGTATGCCCCTCCCTGAAGGGGGTCCCATCTGATGTCAAAGACTGCTACCTAGTTCTCTCCCATCTTCCCATGCAGCAGCGAGAGAGCAGAGATCTGGACACTGATGGCCAGCTGCTGGGGGGCAAAAAACCAAACCCCACCAAAACAACAAAAACCCATGGCAACACTGCATACAGATGTGGGAACTCAAACAGAGGTCCCCCAAACAAGATGAGGCTGTGCAGGAGTCAGGCTGCCAGGAATGTAACACTCTCTGGAGTTTTCCTGGCTGTGTATGCTGCGAGCATGTAGATTACCTGCTTCACCGAGTGACGCATCTGCAAGATGAGGCTGCAGAGCTACAGGCAGAAGTAGAAAGGCTCAGGAGAATTGGAGAGGCTAAAATAGCGGTAGACCAGTGGAGCCAGTCTGCACAACAGTCAAATAAGACCTGGAAACAAGAGGACCAAGTATCTTGCACCTCTCACAAGGAGGACAGAAGCCCAAGTAGAAGGGCTGTGTGGATCCTAGTGAAGAGTCATGGCAGAAGGCGAGCACCAGCCCTGTCTGCCTAGCCTTCCCAGCTGACAATGAGTAACAGATATGAGCCCCTACTGGAAGACAGCCAGTCCAGTAAGGATATAGAGAAAGGAGAACCCATAGCAGAGCCCCTAGCAAGGTTGCAGAAATCTGGGAAATCTTCTAGTAATACGACAACCTCCTNTACAGGGCCTTGGGATGTTTGGTAAAAGAGTCTGAGGCACAAATAGTGTTTTCTTCATTACTTCACCTTTAGGGTGAGGACACGGGCTGGAATAGGACTCAATCCATTAATATCTGGCTGCGAGACTGGTGTTACAGGCAGGGCTTTGGGTTCTTTAATAATGACTGGTTCTGTAAGACACCAGATCTTACAGGTCCACATGGGAGAGGTTTATCCCAGAGGGGAAAAAGGGTTCAGGGGCAGGAATTGGCAGGGCTCACTCAGAGGGCTTTAAAATAGATTCAAGGGGAGGAGGGAGGCGTGTCAAAGTTGGTGGGTATCTACCAGTGGGACAGAGTTTGGTTGTAATGAAAAGCAGGGGGCCTCTTGCTGTCCTAGAGTGAAATTGGAGCTCTCAGGTGATTATGATCTGGTGGCAATTACAGAGACCTGGTGGGACAGCTCGCATGACTGCAATGTGGTCATTGACAGCTATGACCTTGTCAAGAGAGACAGATCAGCAAGGCAAGATGGAGTAGTTGCTCTTTATGTGAGAGAGCAACTGGAATGTCTTGAGTTCTGTCCAGGGACGGATGAAGAGATAGCTGAGATCTTGTGGGTGAGGATCAGTGGGCAGGCTGGCATGGGTGACTATTACAGGCCACTGGATCAGAATGAGGAAGTTGATGAGATCTTCTACAAGCAACTGACAGCAGCCTCACAGCTACAGGCCCTTGTTCTCGTGGGGGATTTTAACTACCCTGATATTTGCTGGAAGACCTACTCAGCCAGCCATCCACAGTCCAGGAGGTTCCTCCAGTGCATTGGTGACAATTCCCTGATGCATCCTCCAAGTGGAGGAGCCCACTAGGAGAA
>VZRI01007477.1:136357-148138 GCA_013397515.1 Upupa epops | reverse complement strand
AGGTAAACCTGTAATCCAGGACTGGCCTTTCTGCACATAAAGACACAATAAAATGAAACAGTAAAAGAGTGTAAGTTGTGTTAGAATCAATCCTTTGAAAGGCTTGTTTTATAACACAATATACTGTGTCCTGTCAGACAGAGTTTTATGAATCCTAGCCTCATCAGACACTCAAAGATAAGTTTATTTATTTACTGGTTCTGGAACACTCATGTTTTTCTAGAGTTCAGAGTCCAAAACAAAAGTAATGCAAATATATAACCTGTTGTTATCTTAGTATACTTATATAATTGCTAAATATACCAAAAACAAGAGATTTAGATTCTGTAATGTCTTCTCCAATCTATTTCAAATTAATAACTAAATAACTCACTCATTTGTAATGACCATTCCATTTTTTCTGATTTAAAACTTGATGTTTTTACACTTTGAGTACTAAACCCTATCTGCATTTATACCACTGAAAGCTTTCTTCAAGAAGTGCACTGGAAAGCAGTGCCCAGGGAGGTTGTGGAGTCTCCTCTGCAGACATTCAAAACCCACCTGGATATTTTTCTGTGTGACATGGGCTAGGTGATCCTCCTCTGGCAGGGGGATGAGACTAGATGATTATTGGAGGTCCCTTCCAATCCCAGGCATTCTGTGATTCTGTGTTAGTTAAGGCAGCAAAGCTTTCTTACTGCTTTACTGTTATCTCTGGAAGAGGGTGAGCACTTCTTGGGGCCTGGTTGGCATCTGTCAGCAAGTGGTGAACACTGAACATCACTTCTCTTGTTTGTTTTTTCTTTTCCTTTCTCTTTTTATTTCTATTTATTAGGTTCTACTTCAATTACCAAACCTGATGATCTTGGGGAACCATTCCTGTCTGACATTGGCAAACATCTGCACTCATTTGGGGTTTTTTACAGATCAACACCATTCCGGAGAATTTTTATTTTAAAATTTAAGAATTTGAATTCCATGCTGCTTTTCTTTGGGCAACACAGATCTGCAGTTAAGGATCAGTCTTCTGGGAATTTACTAAAATGTTCAGGAAATATTATTCAACAGCACAGTCATCTATAGATAGGAGCTTTGGTTTCAGAACAATGGCACTGAATTAATAACAGCATTGTCAGTGGTTCTTTTATACTGCAAAACCTCAAAGCTCAGTGTATGTTTGGGAATAACAATGATTCTGCAATTACATAATCATGTTTTTCTGTACAGAATTTGTTTCTAACCCGTTCACATGCTCATGAGAATTCATAGTAAAAAACCCCAACAAGCCTACACTGATTTTAAACACAAACCCTGAAAATATTCACAATACATTTTTAAGGTTGCTTTTTTTTCTAAAATGATTGATGTAAATTATCTAATTTGTAATAAATGATCAATCTTCTTATTTAAATGTTACATGAAGGTAAAAAAAGAATAGAATTCATACAAATATTTTTAAAAACATACTATAAAATCATACATGTTTCAAATTATTTTATATTTAACAAGAATGGAGACAAGGCACAAACTGAGTCAGGTTGCCCAGGACTGTATCCAGATGTATTTTGATTATCTCTCTCCTCATCTACTAACTCAGTCATTCCATCTCAGAAGTTTATCGAGTTGGTCAAGCATGGCATCGCCTTGGTGAACCCATACTGACTACTTCTAAATGACTTCCATATCCTTCATGTGCCTAGAGATAGTTTCAAGCACTAGTTACTTAATCATCTTCCCAGATATTTGATTTAACCTGGCTGACCTGTAATTCTCTGGGTCCTCCCTTTTGTTCTTCTAGCAGACAGGCATGGTAGAAAACAGAAACAAGTTTTGCTTTCCTCATTTTCTTCCTCTGCCTTCCAACAAAAGCCAGCCCCACTCCAATAGCATCTCTAGTCTTTCTCTTTCACTCAATCCTAGCCCTAATTTTCACTTCCAGTGAGAACAAAGATCCCCCCCTCTGGCCTATGACACCATATTTCTCTCAGCACAGACCTATTTGCTTCCCTAGTCAGACTTTGGCTGCCCAATTCCAGTCTCACTACAATGACACCTCTGGGCTTTGTCTTTCACTCAACTCTAATTCTAAACATGAAAACCAATCATACCTCTTTGAAATAATTGTATCATGAAAAAAATGTCTAAAGGTGATTCTCAGTGAAAGTAGATAGTTTGATTCTGCTTGAATCAACCTGTTTTTAATACTTTCTATTCTGTAACATGAAGAAAAAGTCAAAATCTGTCTACTGTTATCTGGAGCAGTAACTAAAATGAAGACTTCTGCTCAAGTGGCTGTTCACATGAGCTAATAAATCCTTCATTAAAAATCTAGTATTTGATATTTATTCCAAACTTGCTCTAATTTCTCATTAGAAAACTGATAAATTGTCAGGTTTGGGAAAGGTGGTATCATCCATAAACACCCGTAGATGAGCACCCAGGCGTGCATGTTTCAACACGCAGAGTTACACCTTAGCAGCATAACAGATTTGAAAGAACCTGACAAGGAAAAAATAAGTCATCCTATTAGCCTGCATTTTGGTAACTTTATTTTTTTTAATTACAATACTTTAAAGAGTGCTCTAGTTACACAGAATACAAGCAGAATGTCCTACTAACTAGTCCAGAACAGCTGAATGTATAAACTAAATAATCTCATTGTAGGAATTCACAGCATCACAGAATTATTCAGATTGGAAAAGACTCCTTGGACCATTGAGTCCAACCATTATTCCTACTCCTCAAATTCACTCCTAAACTCTATCCTCCAACACCCTATTTAAGTGACTCTTGAACACATCCAGGGATGGTGACTCAACCACCTCCCTGAGCAGCCTATTCCAGTGTTCAACCACTCTTTCCATGAAGAACTTTTTCCTGATGTCTAAACCTACCCTGGTAGCTTGAGGTCATTCCCTCTGGTTTTGTCACTAATTACCTGTGAGGAGAGATCAGCACCAACCACTCCACAATGTCCTTTCAGGTAGTTGTAGAGAGTGATGAGGTCTCTTAGCCTCCTCAAACTCCCAGGTCCTTCAGCTGCTCCTCATAAGATCTACTCTCCAGACCCTTCACCAGCTTTGTTGCCCTCCTCTGCACGTGCTCCAGCCCCAAACTGGACACAATACTCAACGTGTGGTATTATTTTTTGCTTCTATTTACTTATTAGATTTTATTTCAATTATTAAACCATTCTTATCTCAACCTATGAGTTTTACCTTGTCTTCCAATTCTCCCCATCCCATGAAAAGGATGGAGGAGTAAGTGAGTGACTGTGATGCTTAGTTGATGTTTGGCGTTAAACCATGGCACCTTCTAATTAGAATGTTATAACATGTCTCAATTGCCACCAGCACTGAACTGAGGACCTGAGAAATAACTTGATGGAGGGCCAAATGAGNGTTAGCTTTTACGGTTCATCAGCATGTTGTCTTTATGCACAATCTAAACAGCTGTATTGCTCCAGTCTACAGATGGGGCTAGAACAAAACAGAAGGAGGAAGAGCACTGTATTCTCAGAAATAAAAACCCAAGAAGGACTAATAACTCACTGTCACCATTATCTGAAATATAGATATCAGGAAAGCATCACAGAGAGCAGTAAGAGAAATTGACTTCTAATTAAAAACCAAACAAAAAAATATTTTAAACCCCACAATATATCTGCAGTGACTTAAAACTATGTGAAGAACACAAGTAGAATAAGAAAATAAAAGCACTTAATGCCCGGTACTGCTCAGGCCATTATGTAGTTACAGTCTATTTGAATTCCCATGGATAAAAATTAAACACCCCTCACATGACAGCTCATACAGATTATTCTTACTGGCTGGTCATGGATACTCAGCATTGCAGAGTAGCTTTTCCTATTGACTCGTGGTGTCACTGAGCCCAGAGGCTGAAAAGTAATTCCAAATTATTTCTAACTTGCAGAATATAGAGATGACAAACCTCATACAATCATACACACATACAGTGGTTTGGGTTGGAAGGGACCTCAGAGATCATCTACTCCAACCTCCTGCCATGGGTAGTGATGCCTCTCAACTAGACTGTGTTGCTCAAGGGCCTCATCTAACCTGGCCTTGAATACCTCCAGGGATGGGGCAGCCACAACCTCTTTGGGCAATCGATTCTATCCTTGCACTGAAGAATTTTTTCCTGAGATCTAGTACGAACCTCCTCTCCTTCAGTTTAAGACCATTTCTCCTTGTTCTATTGCTAGATCTCCTCAGTTCCTGTNATAAAAAACCAAGAAGGACTAATAACTCACTGCCACCATTATCTGAAATATAGATATCAAGAAAGCATCACAGAGAGCAGTAAGAGTAAGCGTTCCTGTAGGTCCCTTTAGGTATTAGAAGGTTGCTGTAAGGTTCCCATGGAGTCTTCTCTTCCCTAGGCTGAACAACCTCAGCTCCCTCAACCTATCCTCATAGCAAAGGTGCTCCAGCACTACTTCTAATGAGATTAATCCTGTTGAAGAGTTGACTGGTTAAAAGCAAACTAACCCAAAACACATTCTGATATTGGTATAAAGAATAAGCCTTTGTCAAAGCTGGCCACTTCTAAAAATACGGTTATTTACCTTAACCTTCGATGAACATGTCTTACCTGAGCCAAAAAGCCCCCACTCTGTTTTTATTTAACCTAATTCTACCATAGTCTTGTTTTTAAAGTCATAATTTTGCAGCCATGAGGCAGCAAATATGCCCTTGTGGCCAATGAGACTAATGGCAGAGTCCCAATAGAAGCTCGAAGCTCAAGGGAGCTATTTCTTCCCCTCTGTTCAGCAGTGGTAGGGCCACGTCTGGAATCCTGTTCAGTACAAGAGATACATGGACATACTGGAGAGTCCAACCAAGGGTCACAAATATCATGGAGTGGAGCATCTCTTCTAAGAAGAAATTGTGAGAGAGTTGGGGCTCTTGAGCTTGGAGAAGAGAAGGCTCAGGAGGTGATTGTATCAATATCTATAAAAACTGAAGTGAGGGTGCACAGAGGACAGAGCTAGGTTCTTTTCAGTGGTGCCCAGTGACAGGACCAGAAGCAGTGAGCTCAAACAGAAACACAGCAGGAAGCATCTGTACCCTTTTAGGGTGACTGTGCACTGACAGAGTTTAGCTTGAGAGGCAAACACAATCCAGAGAGATATTCCAAACCCATCTGGACATGTGGTTCTGGCAACCAGCTCTAGGAGACCCTACAAGAGCAGAAGTGTTGGACCAAATGACCTCCACAGGTCCCTTCCAACCTCAACCATTTGTGATTCTGTGAAACCCCTGCAGAGAAGAAGATGGTATCCTGCATGGTGAAAAATACAATCCCACTCTACAAGAAGTGATAAAATTATTGCAGCTGTTACAACTCAATAAAAACAATTCCATGCAGCTAGGAAAAGCCAAGTTAGAGATAAAACACACCAGCTGCAATTTCAAATTTAACCCAGGGAGGTAATGCTCTGTAAGAAGATGAATTTTACACTGTGAAGGCTCCACATTATGAAATGCTCTTACTCAGAATCTAAATCAGCATGCAATCCTCAAATCCAGCCAGTGATTTACAATTTTAAGAGTTTTTCTTAGCTAATATACAAGGAAAAGAGATTTGAATCAATAGAGCACTGATGTGAAGGCTGAACATTAGTTTAAAGTGTGAATCTAAACCAGAATCAACTCAGATTAATGGCCTTGACTATAAAGCTTCGTTTGAAATATGTGATAGAGAGAAAGTCACTGAAATTGGCTTCTGTAATGGAAAATGATTTAGCCATTGAACCATGGATTATAAGAAGGTAAATAAAGATTAAAAAAAGAGGATGCATCAGTTAGTCCAGTGAACTTCTCTAGAAATTGCTAATAAAAAGAATAAAAAAGTAGAGGTTATCATTCAGATGTTTAGTTTTACCTTTACCAATAAACAAGCACTGGTGCCATTGAGGTCAGTAACCCAATGGCCCCTCTTTTCAGTAATTTATGAAAAAAAATCAAAACACATTAGAAATGCTAGAAAAAAAGAAACACTTTGAAGCATCACAAAAGAGACTGAGGTGCTAGAGTGGGCCAAGTGGAGTTAAAGCAAGGCTGGGGAAGATTGGAGGGAAAGTCTGTTGAGGGAGCTGGGTTTGTTTAGGGCTGGGCTCTTCTCCTAGTCAACCAGCCACAGGATGAGAGGGCAGGGCTGGAAGGTGCACCAGGGGGAGTTAGGTTGGATGTTAGGAAGCCCTTCCTCACAGAAAGGGTGATCAGACACTGGAATGGACTGGCCAGGGCAGTCATGGAGTCCCCATCCCTGGAGGCATTTAAGGACAGACTGGCTCTGGCCCTTAGTGCCCTGGTCTAGGTTGTGGTGATGTTAGGTCATAGGCTGGGCTTGATGATCTCAGAGGTCTTTTTCCACCTAAACAATTCTGTGATTCTACTAATTGCCACCCAAGATGGTCAGGATGTTGGAAAAGATGCAAGCATAATGTGTCACACTTGTGATGGTCTTTACAAAGAACAATAAGTTTTCTCTTTGTTTTGTCTTTGTATTTGCTTCTTTGGTTCAGTTATGGTAAAAAGAAGGAAAGCAGAGTCGGTCTGTAGCAAAGCTATTGAAGTTAAATGATTTGCCATGGATAGCTCCATGAATTGTTACTTGTCTGATGAAAGCCTCAATTTTTTGGGAAATGCCATCAAGTTAAAGCAATTTTCATGAGGCTTAATGCAAAATCTGCCTCACAAGCAGTAATCTGAGAAAACGTCTCTTGCCACTAATCCTAAAATCTGGCCTTAACCTCATTGGAGAATAGTTTAGGATAATGATGTGGACATATAATGAGTTGAGAATAGCTATTAGATACCTAGGGGGAGAATCAATCACTGAGATATTACGGAAAGACCGAAAAAGTCTCCAAAAGACATAGCATTTCTAAGGTATCTATTTCATAAAGGTAAAATAATGTGCTTTCATATTTCACTTAAAAAAACCCTAAGTTCTCTCTGTAGGAAAATTAAGAACCCCATTGGAAAAGAACCACAGTAGCTGAAAGGACAGGCTAGCAGTAAACTGTTGCCCGTGTTTTTGTAAGTAAAATATGGCTGATTATATTGAGACAATCTTTACAAACTTCTTACAGATAATACATTTATATCTGTCAAACAGGAATTTTCTACAGCCACATTTACAACGTAAGGCTTGAACATAGCCTGTGAAGGGATAAACAAGCACTTCCTCATGGTGATGGGACACTGGAATGGACTGCCTAGGGCAGTGATGGAGTTCACATCCCTGGAGGTGTTGAAGGACAGACTGGCTGTGATCCTTAGCACCCTGGTCTAGCTAATGTTGTAGTGTCAGGTCATAGGCGGGCTTGATGATTAAGCCTTATACATTTTTTGCTATCACATTGTAACTAGGTATTTGAAAAATAATAGTCTATGCTTCAAAAGCATCCCTCCTGTAATCCAGGAGGAAGTGACTTGGTATGCCACTTGAATCCTAACAAGTCTGTGGGTCCAGGTGGGATTCATTCCAGGGTGCTCTTGACACAAGAGCTACCTAGGTCACTCACCATCATTTACCACCAGCCCTGGACAACAGGGATGGTGCCAGATGACTGGAGATTGGCCAATGTGGTGCTCATCCACAAGAAGGGCTGGAAGAAGAATCTGTGGATTTACAGACCAGTCAGCCTGACCTCAGTGCCTGGCAAGGTTGTGGAGCAGATCATTCTGAATACCATTGAGCAGCAGGTACAAGGTAATCAGGGGATCATGCCCACTCAGCATGGGTTTCGGAAAGGAAGGTCCTGCCTAATCCTGTTAGCTGTTAGGAAGCCTTTTCTCATGGAAAGGGTGATTAGACACTGGAATGGACTGCCCAGGGCAGTGGTGGAGTCCCCATCCCTGGAGGTGTTTAAGAAAAGACTGGATGTGGCACCAACTGCCATGGTCTAGCTGATGTGGCGATGTTTCATGGGGTGGGCTGGATGATCTCAGAGGTCTTTTCCAGCCTCAATAATTTTGTGATTCTGTGAGTCAACAGTTTGTCATGTGAGCTGTCAACAACAAACACACATCTCTGTACTGCAGAGCACTCCAGTCCTGCTCCAAAAAATTAGTTTAAGCAGAAAAATCAGTCACTTTAAACAATGGAGATTATCTAACAGCAACAGCACAGATTAATGCTGTCAGCCTGACAGATGGTGGTGCAGCACATAATAAAGCAAAAGACACTTTGACGAGAAAGATGTATCTGATAATTTGCAAATCGGAATCCTGGCAGCACAGCAAGGGAAAGATAACCGAGTGCACTTTATGCTGGTGCATCTTTAATGCTTCACATTTCAAGGCAATTACAGTAATGAAGGTGAATGCAAGTGCTTGGAGGACTGAAAGGGAAAAACTGATATGCTTATTTGCTACCAACACGGTAATACCTCCAGCTATAGCAGTGCTTGGGTTGGAAAAAGAATACGCTCATATTAGCTGGTTTAGGGTATATGTACACACTAAGGATTTTTAAAGAATCTTTAGAGCTGACTAGTCAATTTATGTTTGCCATGTCAAGGGTTCCAATGTGGCCACAACAAATAAAAAAGCATGCTTAACTACAAGAGTCTCTGCTTCTAGAGATGCTGTTTTAATTTATAGCATGTATTAACACTTTTAATCAGAGTATTTCTTCCAAAGATATCTCTTCCCTAAAATGTATAGGATAGACTTACAAATTGTATTTTCAGACAGCTATAAAGTGTTAAAATAGTATTGGCTGTATCTAGGAGTGGAAGATACATACATTCTTACTAGATAAGAACTCGGTTGATGTGAATTGGATCTGGATGAGTGGCATGATCAGTATAATATTGAATTTTTAAGATCAAAATAAATTAAAAAAAGTAAATATGCCTTTTTTTTCACAACTGATCCATAAAGGACCAGTTCACAGGAAGCTGGACCTAACATTCACAATGAAAACAGAAGATTTTAGTTAGGAAGACAAATCAAGATTTGTGCTTATCTTACTAGACTGTATTTATGAAGATTTAAAATTGAACTGAGAGAAATCCAGAAAGAGCAGCCTTCTTTCTCCAAGACTTAATTTGAAACTTGATTGCTCCAGAATATACATTGGCCTGTGACCCTTTTAAAGAAATAAATAATGTTGTATATGAATTAGTCTCAAATTTCGGTCACATCTATAATTTAGCATGGAAATACTCATCCCAACACTTTGGAACATGGCATCTCACAGGATATACTAGCAGCCTTGGTAACTGCGTGTCTCAACTGTACATTAATGCTGTGTGATGCAGAGCCACAAAGATGATGAAGGGATTGGAGCATCTCCCTGATGAGAAAAGACTGAGGGAGCTGGGTCCATTTAGTTTGGGAAAATGGAGACTGAGAGGTGATCTCATTCATTTTTATAAATATGGAGAGGGCGGGTGTTAGAAGAAAGGAGCCAGGCTCTGCTCAGTTTCATCCAAAGATAGGACAAGGGGAAACGGGTATAACCTGGAACATAGGAGGTTCCACATGAATATGCAAAGGAACTTCTTCACAGTGAGGGTGACAGAGCACTGCAAAGGGATACCCAGGGAGGTTGTGGCGTCTTCTTCTCTGGAAACATTTGAAACCCACCTGGACATGTTCCTGTGCAGCTAGGTGATCGTGTTCCAGCAGGGGGATTGGACTGGATTATCTTTCAAAGTCCCTTCCAATCCCTAACATTCTGTGGTCCTGTGAATATTTCCATTATTCTTTCTTATACATCACTTACCAGAAAGTCCCATCATATTTTTTCAGTTGTTTAATAGAATAATACAGTTGGACCATCAAAGGTCACCTAGTCCAACTCCCCTACAACAAACAGGGACACCTCTAACTAGATCAGATTGCTCAGAGCCCCATCCAACCTGACCTTGAATGGCTCCAGGATGAGGGCTCCACCACCTCTCTATGCAGTCTGTTCCAGGGATCCCCCACCCTCAGATTAAAGAACTTTTTCCTCCTGTTCAGCCTAAATCTGCCCTTTACAATCTTCAAACCATGGCCCTTTGTCCTGTTGTTGTATGTCCTACTGAATAGTTCTTCTGACAGGTCCCTTTCAGGGCTTGGAAGGTTGCTATAAGGTCCCTCCAGAGTTGCCCTCACTTCAGGCTTAAAACTCCAACTCTCTCAGACAGTCTTTGTTTGTTTTGACCTTTAGCAATTCATGTATATTCCCAGTTAATTTTAGTGATTTGTCAATACTGAACATACTGCCATCTGCATTCCATTATTCTTCCATTCACAGATTAAAAGAAAAAATAAAAAGCAGTGATACATTTCCTAAAAGTATAAAATCATAGCCCTGTTTAGTCAGCATAACTGAATTCTGCTCAACAGAATTATTTTGAAAGTAATCACTGAGATTCGAGAGAAGCTGTCAATAATGGTCAACACTCTTTCAGAACTTCTGCCAATACCTATGTAGTTTTTTGCTAGAATTCTACAGGTATCTCACAACCATCTGCCACGCACAAGCGTGATGAAAAATGATCACAGTGATGGATTTGGCTTTTATCCTGACAAAAGAGGGCAAAACAAATCACAGAAGTTCAATGAAGCTGAAAAATTATTTTTAACAACGTTGTGTGTGTGTACGTACATGTATTAAACAACAGTAAATAACTGCTGGCAGGAGTAGTGCAACAATAGAGAGGAAACAGAACGCGTAACCTTCTCAGAATGACAGAAACAGCTGTTACTGAGTCTCTGAATGCTATGTACAGCTCTCAGAAAGATTTATGTTGACATTTGAGACAGCAAATTTCCATTAGGGTCGGACATGGGGACACAACTCTCATTTATTCTCCATAAAAATGTATGAGCCCTGCAGAAAGCATTTCATGTATCATAAGGATGCGCGATAATGCTGCTCTGAGAATTACTGCTCACTTGACCATTTTATGATTACAAACTAATGGCAATTGTTAGGCGGTAAACTTGTAGGTGCATGTAAGTAAGTTATAAGCTGAGCATTATGAAGTGTTACTGTGACATAAAGGTAGAGATGGGGTATCCCCTCCCACTGCAAAATAGTCAAAATTTTAAGAGATACCTACTTGAAGCCAGTGACCTACTGTACATCAAGGTCATAAATCCCCAAGTCTCTAGTATCTAGGTCTTCCAAAGCTCAACACCTTTCCAAGTAGGGTAACACACTGCAAAATTATTAATGGCCAGTTATTCCTGTAAGTATAGATACCTTCTCAGCAAAGTGCTCAAAAGGAAAAAACCAAAGTATATCATAAAGTTTATTTTTTTTACCTCAAAAGCACCTTGTGGACATACAATCACAATCTGCTTCTTGACATCTGCCTCTAAGCACATACAATTTGCCTCATAATCAGTTATTTGAATTGTTAAAATATTGATAAAGATACTTGACAATATTTATTTTATAAAATAACCAAAATATTAAATATATATCTTTCTACTCTTATCCCAGCTGTAACATAAGAATGAGGCAGAGGTATTTTCTTTCAAAGACTAGGAGTTTTGTCTCGGGTACGTTGAGAAACAGAGATAAGAATGGATGATGCTATAGTGCACAATTTATAATTATATAGAACCATAGAATTACAGAATTACTGAGGCTGGAAAAGACCTCTAAAATCGTCAAGCCCGGACTATGACCTAACATCACCATATCAGCTAGACCATGGCTCTAAGTGCTACATCCAGTCTGTCTTTAAACACCTCCAGAACTGGGGACTCCATCACTGCCCTGGGCAGTCCATTCCAATGTCTAATTGGAGGAGGAGATAGG
>VZRI01007477.1:123309-136240 GCA_013397515.1 Upupa epops | reverse complement strand
ACTTTCCCTCCAGTCCCTTCACCAGCCCCACTGCCCTCCTCTGGACTTGCTCCAGCTCCTCAATCTCTTTATAGAAGTAAGGAGCCCAGAACTACACACAATACTCGAGGGGAAGCCTCACCAGTGCCCACAATAGGGGGAGAATTACATCCCTAATTCTGCTGGCCACACTTGCTGATACAAGCCAGGATGCCATTGGCTTTGTGACACCTGGGTACACTGCTAGCTCATATTTAGCCAATTGTCGACCTGCTGACAGGTCCCTCTCTTCCAGGCCCCTCTCCAGACACTGATTCCCCAGTCTGTAGCTGCTGGGCATTACTGTGGCCAAAGTGGATACTATCTCAGCATTTAAGTCTTCCTACTTTTACCTTTCTGATTCCCTCCTCAATTCACTGGAGGGAGAGAGGAAGTGTCTGGCAGGGTTAACACACAGCAGTTTCAAAAGGGTATTCTTCATGAAGTACTAATGACATTGCAATGCACTGCTTTGCATTTAAATTTCCTGTGACACATAGATATATATGAAAAAAATAGCAGAAGGGACATCACTGAATTTGAGTCCATTAGCCTTCAGTCATTTACACCCAGGACATGATGTTCAATTATATCTTTGCTGATGTGTAAGCTATAGCTGGTCAGATTCAGTCAATCAGATACAAATCTAACTGCTCAGTTCCCTGAATTTTTCCATCATCAGGTTTTACATGCAGTAAGGCATTAGTTCAATGCCCAATGCTTGCCTGTTGCTGATCACTGCTTCTAAAGAAATGAACTTTACTATTTCTTCCCATTTTTAGAGGAGATCTGTCTTTTTAACGATATTACAGATATAGATGGCCAGGCTACATTGCTTTGTTTGAGATTTAGTACAGCTGATTACAGCATCCTGCATTATCAAGAACAAAATGGTCTGGAAATAATCTTACAATATAGAAAAGAGTGTTTGGGGTCACTGAGCTATGTCAGTCAGTGGGAAGCAGCATTAGCACGCAAGAATTCACAGTCAGAGAGGTAACATTTTTTTGCTGAAGACACAAATCAAACATGAGAAAGATGGATTAAACTGAGAAAAAGGAAATATTAGAACCTTAAAAATGACACATTTCTAAAGAACTGGTAGGTCTGAACAGTGGAAACATTTTTCCCCCTTACAGGAAAAGTTAGCTTTGTGTAGTCCTATGTGACAAGTTAGAGGCTTAAATATCAAGCACTGTAGGATATGTGATTTAAACTGCTTGTATCTCAGACTTCAATAAAGGAAGCAAATTAGATGATATTTGTGGATAAGCCTTAACATTTGGTATCTAGCATCTTTGACAACTATTACATAATTTTTCTAATAGAAATGCCAGCAGGGAACTAGCTACATGGAGAAAGTCTGAATGAAAAAGTTACATCCAGCATTGCAACCCACAAGATTTACAGTCAGAACTCTGTAGGAAGGATACTCCTCAAATTAAACTTAGAGTTTTTGGCATTTCTAGATTATATGATTTCTTCAGCAACAGATTTAAAATGTTATGGTAGTTCTACATGTGCATTTATGGTAAGTCTTCTGTGCTCACCATAAAAAGTACTGCAGAATGAACATTTGGAAGTTCTACAGTAATTCAGGAGAAAAACTGTAAGGTGAGCTTTTTCCTATATCCAAAATCTTAATTCAACTGAAGAAAGCTTGTCACTTAGCAACAGGCCACACAATATGTTCAGACCTAGCAACGTGGCTTGCAGGAATATCACTCTAACTTAATAGCAAGCCAATAGTAAACATTAATATCAAATAGTAACTATATGAATTTCAAAGACTAGTGATTGGAAATATTAATTACCCTGTAATTAATAAAATGTGCAAGCACATGTACAAGCACCTGATTAAACAGGGCTATTTTGTCTTCAAGTACATGAAGATAATAAACATTATCGAGAGTTATGGACAAGATAAAATAAATATGAAACATAAATTGATCCTAAACTGTGTTAATTTAATTCTTTATTTATTTTGGATATAAATTAATTTTACCCTTAGCCTTCTCCTAAACAATATCTATTTTCAACATGCTAGGGCCGGGATTTCTTTAGTCTTAATGCTTGATATTCAAATGTTCTTTTAAAAACTCTTGTGCAGGGAGAGACTCACCAAGGAAATGAGAAGGTGGTAATTTTAATCAATGAGAAAAGAATTACTAAGAGACAAAATCTGAAATTAGATGCATGTGTCCCCTTGCCCTTGATTCCAGTGTTGCAAAAGTAGAAGGCAACAGGAGAAAAGCAAGCTGTGGTTTCCCTCATTACTGCTTGTATAGTTTATCTTAGTGACACGGGATGCACAGTGATACCATATTTGCCTAGACACAATCTTTGTAAAATATGTAAGTGCTAGAAAAATAACCTAGGTACTTCCAAAGCATCTCTGGTTCTACAGTTCTGTCCAGGACAAATACCCAGTAGCTCAAAGGGTCCTTTCTACCCATAAATGTTATTAACCCTAATAACAACCAACTTTTCTGGGGGTTTTGTTGCTACATAAAAAAATGATGTTGACAAGCGAGAGCCTGACCTGCACAGGAACTGAAACTAAACTATCTCTTCTTGTTTACTCAGCAAAACATGAGAAAATGAGCTCTTGCTCATTTAAGGCAATACTGTATCTCATTGCAATTTATCAATACAGGAAGTATTTATTATTTCAATTTAAAAAAAGCATATATTAGTACACATATATTTTTAGAAACTTGATGAAACATGTCCTGTTTCACTCTTCTACATATATATGGGGGTTTCTCCTGTTCTGTCTAATACTCCAAGGAGATAGGAAGAAACTAGATGGTTTTCATTTGGGAGGCCTTGAATAGAACTGCTGAGAATAAGGGATTCTATTAAATTCCACCTTATGTGATGATTAAATGAATTACCAGAGAACAAAGAAGAAAAATCTGCTTCAAAAAGCAGCTAAAGGTAGGTGCTAATAATGGATCTACTTAGAGCAGCTTTCCAGTCGCTGAAGGGGACTACAAGAAAGCTGGGGTAGAGCTTTTGACACGGGTGCATAGCAAGAGGATGAGGAGAAAGGGTTACAGACTTGAAGAGGACAGACTGAGGTTGGGAATTAGGAAACAATTTTTTCCTGTGAGGGTGCTGAGATGCTGGAACAGGTTGCCCAAGGAAGTTGTGGCTGCCCCATCCCTGGAAGAGTTGAAAGCCAAGCTGGATGGGGCCCTGAGTAACCTGGTCTAGTGAAGGTGTCCCTGCCTCTGCAGGGGAGTTGGAATTGGATGATCTTTACGGTCCCTTCCAACCACGGCCAGTCTGTGATTCTCTGATTCTATCGTATCACATCATTTTCCAACCTATCCATACCATGCACAGTTAATGACACCAAATCTTTTCCTACTCCTATAACCAAAGCACAGCTAGGTGTGAGTAAAGCAGTTTACTGAAGTGCAGTAGTCCACAGTTACCTTAAAGTCCTTTTTACTCTTACGAATAATAAGAATTTTGCTACATACCTGCTAATTTACAGGGAAAAGCAGTGCTCCATCAATTAAATGCAAACCTTTGCTCAGGTACCGATCCCTCTAAATAATTCTCAAAGAAGGTTAGTCCCAACTGTCACAGCACCAACAAGTCCTTGGTTACTTGATACAAGGCCCAGCAGTGCATCTCTCCTTGTATGTTCTTCCACGATTTGCATTAGAAAGGTATCCTCAATGGCCTGCAGGAGGACAATATCCTGTGAAACCTTTCCAGTTCAAGTCTCCCCTGAAGACCAGGGCCTGTGATTGTGAGGCTGCTTTCAGCTGTCTGTAGAAAACCACATCAACCTCCTCATTGTGTTCAAGTGGCCTGTGGTAAACAGCCACAACTGTGTCACCTTAGGCTGACCCTTGATGCTGACCCATAAGGTCTCAGGTGGTTCTTCACCCTCTCCTAGGCAAAGCTTGACACATTCCAGGTGCTCTTTCAGACAAAGATCCACTGTACCACCCTGTCATCGTGGCGTTGGCCTGTCTTTTTTGATTAGTATAGAGCCATCCATAGAATCATAGATTCATTAGGGATTGGAAAGGACCTTTGATGGTCATCTAGTCCAATCCCCCTACCACAGCAGGATCACCTAGATCAAGTTGCATAGGAATACATCCAGGCAGGTCTGGAACGTCTCCAGAGAAGGAGACTCCACAACCCCTCTTGGCAGCCTGTTCCAGCGCACTGTTACCCTTCCTGGGAAGAAGTTCCTTCTGATACTTATATGGAACCTCCCTCGTTCCAGCTTGCACCCATTGCCCCTTGTCCTATCACCAGATGACCTTGAAAAGAGCTTGGCTCCATCCTCCTGACACCTACCCCTCACATATTTATAGACATTAATGAGGTCTCCCCTGAGCCTCCTTTTCTCCAAGCCTTTCCTCATAAGGGAGGTGTTCTGCTTCTTTCATCATCTTTGGTGCTCTATGCTGGACACCCTCCAGCAGCTCTGTCCTTCTTGAACTGAGGGGCCCAGAACTGGAGATGATACTCCAGATGCATCTTGATGAGCACAGCACTCCACTCGCTATCCACATGCGGAATAAAATATTTCTCTATCTGGATACTTCTTTTGCTGTTTCCATTTTCTTGAAACGTTTGTTTTACACTGTTGTCAGTAACCTTCCTTGTCACAGTGGTAATGACATGTATTCTAGTGAGAACATTCTTACTGTGCTCTTGGCTACTTCACAGAAGGGAACTACTTCAATGTGAATGAATAAAAACAAAGGGCTTGAATGAATAAACATAAAGGATTGATAACCCAGCAGGACCAGCTCTTTGCAGCACCTTGTGCCGTTAAAACCAGCTATTTTGTTATGCTAATCATTTAATCCCATCTGTTGAAATCCTGCCAGCCTCAGGTCTAAAGTAATGATGGAATTTGTGTTTCAGAGTTTCACTGACATATCAGGTCATGCCTGTGAATACCTTCCCAAGATAATGCTATGGTGGTCTAAAATAACCTGCAGTACATGTGGAGATGGTAGGTGAAACATGCCAATAGAGAAGCTACACCTTCCTAAAGGAAGTGAGACTGTTCTGCTTTGTATAACATTCAGGTGCTACAACAAGCATATTTACAGTTCCTGAGTGTTCTCATCTGTCCTTACACATATCATAGAGTCATAGAATGGTTTAGGCTGGAAGGGACCTTGAACATCATCTAGTTCCAATGCTTCTGCTGTGGACAGGGACACCTTGATTGCACTAGACCAGGTTACTCAGGGCCCCATCCATTCTGACCTTGAATACTTCCAGGGATAGGGTAACCACAACCTCGCTGAGCAACCTGTTCCAGTGCCTCAGCACTCTCATGGCAAAGAATGTCTTATCTAAATCTACTCTCTTTCAGTACCAGGCCATTGCCCCTTGTCCTACCACTACAGGCTCTAGCTAAATGCCTTTCTCCATCTTTAGTGAAGTTCCCTCCAGCCCCTGCTCCCCACTACCCCGTGTACTGGGAGGCTGCAATTAGGTCACTAAAGAGACTTCTCTCTAAGCTGAACAGCCCCAGCTCCCTCAGCCTGTGTATCTGAAGTATTTACTCAGTGCAGATGAAGCACTATTAAAAATACAATGTGGTTGCACAAAGACTGCACTCTGTGCACATACACAATGGGTTTTTTTACCTTAACCACTTGACTTTGTATTCTAAACAAGGATCATTAGTATGTATGCACAGACACACTCTGCGTGTAAATCTGTGACCTGAATCTCTGGTCTTCTGTATTTCCTGCGTATCTTTCTACAGGTTTAGTTACACACTGGACCCAACAGATGGCACTTGAAGAAAGTGTATTATGACACAGAGCTTCACTGATCAGACTACACCCAAGTGACAATCACAGACTTTGTTCTCTCTCATAGTCATAGCTTTCTCAGTTCTGAAGAAACTCTTGCATGGCCTGTGCCAGGTCTGCAGACTGCAGATGGTTAGAGACAGGCATCTCCTCCCCCCAGCTAGTAAAAACTGTTCTGGCAACTCCCAAGCACTCCCAGTGCAGCCTATACTGTTACTGCAGGTGCTATTTTGGCAGCAATCTGAGCTTAGCTCTTAAATGTGTTCATGTTCAGTTATTATTTTGTCAGCTAGCCAACTTTTCTCCTGAGAAAAAGAAAGACAAAATGGCTGAGACTGAACTTTGAATGTTCTGCTAGTGTAGATGCTATAAAAACAGAGAAAATAAATCTCATTTCCATCCAACAAAACTAAGGGGACAAAAAACTCTAGGTAGATGTATTTCATACATTAAAAAAGCTCCTGGTACTGGCTTTTGTCACTCAAGAAGTCTGTTTAATTATGGTGAAGAAAGTTTGATTTGCAAGTGTGTGTCCCTTCAGTGGAGGGCTTTACCAGTATGATTGTCCTAGATGATCCATGGCCATTTCATTTGTGAAATTCAGCCATAAGACATAGCTAAATAAAGCAAAATAAGGCAGCAGTTTTCTTGCTCAAAGACTGCTTCAAAGAAATGTGGCAGACCAGAAAAAGGAGGTCAGAATAATCTCTAATGTAAAAAAATACTAGTTTTAAAGGAGATCTTGGTTTTCATGATGACTTCAGCACATACACGTTTGAATATATAGCCAGAATCCACTCTTCTACGTTATCTACCTAACACAGGTTTGGGTACAGCTGGATACTGTTCCAAACAACACAACGACAGCTCCTATTAGCTCCATAAAATACTGATTTAAAGATGTAATCGAAGCATTAGTGAACTCTCTATGCCATGTACTGAAGGGAGGAAAAATCAAGAAAGTTTCTTAATGAATTTTATGGTTGCTTCTTTCATTATGTTCTTAACATAACTGATGGATGCTAGGTGTACATTTCATGCTATTCTCTGGTCCTAAAACTTTCAGATTCCAACACAGCTATCATGCTCAAGACATTTGTAGATAAATACAATGCCGTTTGCCAATGTAAAGTCAAGGGAGTTTGTATTTAAGATATTCATTAAACAAGTGTACATATATAACATCTATGATTCTCTATTTGCTGAGGAGCTTTGCGAATGAGGTGCACACCTGAAAGGAACAGTTCACCATGGGATTCAGGATGCCTGTCTTTGTGTGGGGAGAAAAAATGGAACTCAACCATACTTAATTTATGTTGGCATTCTAGTGCCATCCCAAAATACTTCTCTTTGTTTCTGCTAGCTTCCAGAGTCACATCATGGCTGAGGGATGTATTTCCTGTAGCATTAGCATTGTCTTCCTGTTTTTTAAGAGCTTGGTTTTGTTGCAAGCTTTGGTTTGTCTGTATTTATCACACACTCTATCTGCTATGTTTTAAACAGAGCAGTGTACTGTGTTTCATCAATTACCATGCTTTCAATTTCAGATATGATGTGTCTGAACACGTATAATGTTCAGAGAGTGGGCTATGCTTAATAAATCCGAAGAGCTACTTCTAGAAAATTCAGCAAGTAAAGAATCTAACTTAATGGAAAGTCCTAAACAGTGAATGATAAGGTAATACATGAAAAAACTGGGCTGTTTCTAATAATGGAGATACTAAAAGCATGATTAATGTAATAATTTAAAGCCCATTTCTTAAATTAAGTGCACGCAGTATAAGATAAAATGATATTTTACAAAAGACCAGTGTCCATATACACATATATGTATATAAATTTATATTAAAAATATGTGATAAAAATACATGATGTGAGATTTCATCATGGAATAGGATTTTACTGTATGAATCATGAGAAAAGGAGATGTCTGAAATTACACACCAAACCAGAATGCACTCCTAGCTATTGTTGCTCTCCCATTTGAAGGATTGGAGAGAGTTTTCATAATTGTTTTGAAGCAGCTCGCTCTGAGTATAAAGAAAACATCATGCCGAGCTACCAAGAGCAGCATTCCTCATGTGAAAGAAAGCCACGCGTTCAGCTTTCCTTTCAATGTCTGAATCATCTTGGCGATGTGCACCGCATACACTGCTTCAGGCCTCTGAGAAGACTCCCAGCTGGTAGCATCTTTTAACACTCTTCCATTTATTTTTTTTTCCAAGTGGAAACACCCAGCTTTTCACAGATACAAAAGAAAACCAAAGGAATTGCCAGCATAATATCCAGAACAGAAGATTTAAGTGGGTGTTGGCAACTTCAACACTACTCTCATCACTGAGAACTCAACGTAGATTGAGAGTTAGATTCTAGTCCCTGACACCAGCTGAGGCTGGGCTGGCCACAAGATGGATGACAAACACTATTAGACCCTCTCCCTCCCTGAAAAGGGTAAAATAAAGGGAATAAAGGAGAGAAATTTATGAATTGAAAACTGTTTTAATTAAAAGAATGATAATACGAAATACGTGCACAACAGTAGCAAACCTAACCCCACTGCTGGCAGTTACATCACCACCACTACTGGTGCAGATGCTGGGAAAGTCCCAGACTGGACTTAGTGGCAGACAGACAGAGCTGGATTCAGGACTGCACAGACTGATATCAAAGGCACAATGCACAGTGTTTTCTTTGGATGTTAGTCATTGAAGAAAGGCAAAGACAAGAGGGTTGCCCCTTCTGGTCTCTCAGCTTTGTACTCAGTTTGTCATATATGGAATGGAATATCCTGCTGGTCAGTGTAGAGCCTGCTGTCCTGTCCCCACCTCCCTACAGGTACAGCCTCTCATGTACTGCATCCCCAACATGGCACATGAGATTTAACAGTGACCTAGTTTCTCACAGGAGTAAGTCTAAGCAGGAGTCTTTCTGCACACCAACTACTGGTAGCAACTGTAAACACTAAGCTCTGTCACATGTAGGAGCAGCCACTGGCTTCACAAACAAGCAATTAACTGCAGAAGGTGCAGTTAGTGAGGAGGGACTGAGGTGAAAAGTAAAATCACTGAAGAGCATTAGTTCTATTCTAACTCAAAAAAGGAAGATCCTAAAGGTTGTTGTTTTTCTGTGTCTGTCAGTTACATCCTCAACTTTCTACCCCAAAGGCCCTCAAAGTTAAGAAGCACTGATTCTCACTTTAAGGTCTTTTAATTCTTTCCTGTACCCCAACAAAAGAGCAAAAGATAAGGACTTAGCAGCAACAGTAGCAAAATGTAATTCAGATGCTTACCCTTGGCATATTGTTTATACTCACACAGCTCTAATTAAACAACAAATTCAGTGAGATGAATACAAATTGAGGGGCACCGACTATTTTACTCTACATTCATACCTGGACTACTAGACAAAGTTCTAGTTACTTTTAGCAGTCCATCCAAATAAAACATCTAGACACTAACCAATGTTCCCTCTAGGTTTTATCTTGAATGAAATTAAACCTTTCTAGCTTCTACAAGGTCTGTAATGTCATGCATGCTAGCTTCTGGAGGTAGACCAGAACAGACACAGAAGGTGGACAAGAAGAAGACAGTAAGATTAAATAACTGCTTCTGGAACACGTGATTTGGAGCAGTCTCTGTTTTGAATGTCTTAAACTACCAGTCAGAGAAAAAAAAACTCCACCAAAAAGCACACTGAAACTGGCAAAATAAGAAGTGGCTGAAAACCTTCAGAATAATACAACGGGTGCTTTTATGGGGACCTTTGGGAGCATTGGCCATGACTGCAAAGATAGCACTACATGACAGAACAGTCCTTTCCATTAAGCAGCACACCACCTCTATCTGGACTGCCCTCAGTGGCTTCAGTTCATGGTCAGGTGAACGGTGCAGCTGTTACACAAGAATGATTATGCTGGTATTTCAGGGCTATTGCTACCATGTGTTGCAGAGACAGGTAATTTTAAATGGTGTTTACCTGAAGTCTCACAACTAATCTTAGTATAAATGATGGAATCACTAATGAAAAGAGGTGCATCTCTGCTGTGTTGACATCACTGTCCAGCCACCCACAGTAAATGAAAGAAAAAAAGCCAGGAAAAAAGAAAAGCCAGTGTGCCAGGAAGAAATAATGGCTGTTGTAGTGCTTATAACAACATGAACACTAATGGTGTCAGTGACCTTGGGCGATTTACTAACTGGAAAAAGATTAATATTGTGTTTACCTGTGAAAAAACAAGTGGGCTGGAAGACTAGGACAGTATAGGCTAGTCAGCTCCATCTCAGTTGCTGAAAAGGTCATGGACATGGCCTCTTGGAACAGGGCACTGTCCTCCTACAGGGCACTGAGGACAGCTTTCTAATGCAAATCATGGAAGAAACTACAAGTGTCTGAAGGAGGAAAGACTAAGAAAACCCAAAATCTTTAACCTAGATAAAAAGGAGCATGGGCAATATAGCAGTACCACACAAATGCAAGAAAAGCATGTTGTGGCATCAGCTTCGCACTCTCCATTTCCACACTAGTATTAGAGGACATGAGATACAGCTAGCAGCAGCACTGTTTGGACTTATAAAAGGAAGGCATTTTTTCATATACAAGCGGGACCTGTGGGTCTGTTTTATGAAGGCTATTGTCACAGAACAGTTGGTGTTGGCATGGACCCCTGGAGATAGCCTAATCAAAGCCCCTTTTCAAAGAACAATCTGTATAGGTTTCAAGAGAAAAAATGTATAAGTACTTAGAGACCCACTGACTTTGACTAAACAAACTACAAAACACTGATGAAACTCCCCATTTGAGGGAGCAAGGGGGAGTACTCTACGACAAATGATATGCATGTACTTTTCAAATTCTTTCCTGACGGCTACCTGAAGGCTACGACTAGGAAAGCATTCAGGGTTAGATGGCTCTTGCCTGGAACCTTTGTATCCATTCTTGTATTTTTATATAACCTAATCTATACACATAGCAAAAACCTTGAAATATTCATGCTTCACTAAATGTAAAGAACTGAGCAGTCAATTATACAATAAGCAAGTTATGCAGAACCGATCTCATTATCTAAGTATAAATGGAGGGGCGTTTGTTTTCATATAGAGGAGACAAAGTACTGAGTACATATTCACAACTCTTACAATAGTGAGGATCTATTGTTTTATGACTTGTCTATTTTTGGATATTCCGATATTCCAGTGAATTGCAGTCTATGTGATAAAATTACTTTCTTCCTCCATGAATCTTGGTGTAATACTTAGACACATAGTTCTCTGTACTGTGTGATCTGCAACTTTGGTTAGACTTTGTAAGCTGTCCATCAACATGTAAACAAAATCACAGAATTACTGAGGCTGGAAAAGACCTCTAAGATCATCCAGCCCAGCCTATGATCTAACATCACCACACCAGCTAGACCAGGGCACTAAGGGCCACTAAACACCTCCAGGGTTGGGGACCCCACCACTGCCCTGGGCAGTCCATTCCAATGTGTGATCATCCTTTCCTGAGAAAGGCCTTCCTGATATGCAACTTAACCCTCCCTGGCACAACTTCAGCTCTGCTCTCTCATCCTGTCGCTGATTGCCTGGGAGAAGAGCTCGATCCCCACCTGACTATAGCCTCCCTTCAGGTAGTTGTAAAGAGGAAGAAGACCCCCTCTGAGTCTCCTCCAGACTAGACAACTTTCCCTGCAGTCCCTTCCTCAGCCTCAGTGCCTTTCAGGTAGCCATCTTCCAACAGAGGCATGAATTTTTTGCTACATGACTTGTAAAACCAAGTGATCCTCAAAATGAACACTTGGCCAGCAGGTCACTCATTGGGCCGGCATGGGTGCGCTGCTGTGTAAATGCTCCATATGTGAAGCCATTTGAGGTGCAAAACAACATTTTGATTATTGCTTGGAGACAAAGCTTCAAAGAAAAGGTCTATTTCCTTTGGGATGAAGGACTGAATGTACAGTCCTGATAAATGACATTTCTGTCATTTTATTTTATTCTATCATTTAATACATATAATAAATATATATATAGTATATTTATTATTCTGTCATTTTTATTTTATATATGGTGGTATCATGTTTTGTTTTGCAATCTAGTTGAATAGAAAGTGATAGGGAAAGGAAAATGCAATATATATCCTTGGCAGAAATAGCAAGAAGCACTCAGTGTTTTCTATCACTGATGATAATTCCATAATGATCTAATTCTTTTCCATCTTTGTCCCTAATCAAGTTCTATTCAATTACATAAAATGGGTTGGCCAAGGATTCTGAAAAATGTTGAAATTACATGACACCTTTGCCTTCTAATTCTCTTTTATCATATTGATTAGTGCCTGTTATCAGTGCCATCACTTTTACAACAACTTCAAAATGTTTTTTTATCTCTTCTGCCAGATATANGAATTACTGAGGCTGGAAAAGACCTCTAAGATCATCCAGCCCAGCCTATGATCTAACATCACCACATCAGCTAGACCAGGGCACTAAGGGCCACTAAACACCTCCAGGGTTGGGGACCCCACCACTGCCCTGGGCAGTCCATTCCAATGTGTGATCATCCTTTCCTGAGAAAGGCCTTCCTAATATGCAACATAACCCTCCATGGCACAACTTCAGCTCTCTCATCCTGTTGCTGATTGCCTGGGAGAAGAGCTCGATCCCCACCTGACTATAGCCTCCCTTCAGGTAGTTGTAAAGAGGAAGAAGACCCCCTCTGAGTCTCCTCCAGACTAGACAACTTTCCCTGCAGTCCCTTCCTCAGCCTCAGTGCCTTTCAGGTAGCCATCTTCCAACAGAGGCATGAATTTTTTGCTACATGACTTGTAAAACCAAGTGATCCTCAAAATGAACACTTGGCCAGCAGGTCACTCATTGGGCCGGCATGGGTGCGCTGCTGTGTAAATGCTCCATATGTGAAGCCACTTGAGGTGCAAAACAACATTTTGATTATTGCTTGGAGACAAAGCTTCAAAGAAAAGGTCTATTTCCTTTGGGATGAAGGACTGAATGTACAGTCCTGATAAATGACATTTCTGTCATTTTATTTTATTCTATCATTTATTATATATAATAAATATATATATATATAGTATATTTATTATTC